>DWHK01001159.1:0-11672 GCA_018247855.1 Graphium androcles
TTCGATATTGAAGTGATTACACTTACCTATTGATTGTCAAGAACATTACCACCGGTTCGGAAAGAAAGCCACAGACCTGAGAAGAACCGGCGTAAGAAACTCAGCGGGATCATTTATTTTTATATCTTTTTAAATTTATGCTATACGAAGTACATAAATAAATGTTGCTTGAAAAAGCCTGGAGCGAGCAGATCATTACCAGGGTGTATTGTCATTTAGATAATCATCAATATTGCAATAATCTCTTACACACAAACTTTCCATAATAACTTTTTTGAATTTGTTAATAGATAGATTTTGAAGGTTTTCTGGGATTTTGTCATAGAAACGTATACATTGTCCCATAAAGGATTTACTGATTCTTCGCAGTCTACATACAGGAAGAATTAATTTAAGTTTGTAAAAAAATTAATTAATTAATAAGTAAAGTAAGGCTCCGTGGAAGCGTGGAAACTTTTTCTCTTGCATTGTATACTTGAAGGTCTGGCTGGCTGGATATATATACTTGAAGGTCTGGCAAGCATATGTCAGGCACAGTAAGAGACAACTCGACATGACTTTCATTTTAATTGCCACTGACATACCGCTTTTAAAAATTTCCTTCAACCTCCAATATATTTTCCAAGTATGTTGAATTCGATTTCTGAATAGTTACTTTTCTTCCTTGAAGCTGATTTATTTGCCCAAGTAAATATATTTGTTTGTATAGTTCAGTATTTCGTTGTCTGCTATAGTTGTCTTTTTCGTGCTATAATTCATCAGCATTGTACTTTACTGATCTTCGCAACTTCTTTACTGATCACAATGAGTGTTTGGATCATGATTTGTAATTGCGAGATTCCGATAAGAGCACTAAATCGTCAACAAATCGGAGGTGGCTTAGGTATTTCGTCTATGTTTAAGCCGTAAGTATTCCAATCGTAGCGAAAGGGTGGACCAACACTTTCTAGTTTGACTGTACCTTCGTTCAAATCGTATCAAATCATCTTTATTCACAAATAGGTATAGTAGACATTGTTGTTTATCATATATAAACTTCAGACATATTTCGCCGTATTGGCATGCAAATGTTTAAATATTTACTTCTTATTACTATAAACTTATATTTCTTTTTGATGCCATTAATTATATGTAAAATGGGCCATGTTAAAAAATTATGGTGACCTTACAAAATTGCCAATTTCAATACAAGAATTATACAAAATATAATAATAAAATAGCATTGCAATGTCAAAATAATATAAAGAATAAGGTAATAAGTTTCACTTTAAGTAATAAGGCATTGTACAACCTAATTCTAAGAATTACTATTTTTCTGTGTTATTCTGGTGTGTACAATAAAGCATTCATTCTTTCATTCGTTGAAATAATTTATACAAATCATAGCAATTTATTTAAATCTTACATAATACGAGTAGACTATCGAGAAATACTAGAAATATCCATTAATACAAAAAATACGAAGAATTGAAATTTATTATAAGTAATTAACAGAATCTATATATAAATAGAATCTATAACAAAAATCTTTTTTTTATAGATTCTATGTTTGTTTGATGTTTAAATTTGTTTTCAATTGCTCAATAACGATGTTATTACTTTTATAATAAAAAAAAATCTTGTTAGGTATAGAAACAATTGTCAATAAGCCAAAACCGCATTTATTTTGGAAAAACATGAGATTGCATATTTTAATACACACGATGTGACAATTTTCATCAAAGAACGTTGTCCTGCATTTAAGCATTGTTAGCAGGGTTATATTAACCCTCTTAATCTTAGCCATCTATCACTGTTAATATCGTACAATATATAAAAAAGCAAGGATTTTTTAACGAATATGCAAATTTCATAAATATATAAACTGCACATAATATTTCATTTTTAAACAAAGGTCCCATGACTCTAAGGAACCATCGGACATCCCGCTTTTATACACTTTTTTGTACTAAGAATACTTTGGTGATTGAGACTGAGTTAACCTACAATATTAGACAGTATCTTAATACAGATCAATTATTAAACCTATAAATTTTATCATATCTACCTTCTCAATTTCTTGCCTATTACTTATTACTTTGAAATTAACAATTCATTTTTGATAAGTAGTAAAATGTATAAATTTTTAAGTAGATTAGGACATAAGCTATTAGCATCAAGTCATTGAACAGTGGCCTCTACAGCATTGTTAACGAGAGGTTCAAATTCAGATGACTTATCTGTTCCTGGTACCGTAAAAGATATATATGTCGTCGACATATAAGATGCACTGGTGATCAAACGCAGATGGTAGATCATTAACATAAAGGATAAATAGCAATAGACCAAGTATACTCCCTTGAGGAACTCCTCTGGAGGAACTAATCTGTATATATGTGATATCTTTTAAATTTTTTTTTGTTAAACAGAAAAGTTGGCAAGCGAGCATACGGTTCACCCGATGTTAAGTGATCACGTCGCCCCTGAACACACACAACATCCAAAGAGTTGCGTGTGTGTTGCCAGCCTTGGAAATTGGATAAAACAGGTTATAGAATAGGACGGATCAGGACTATATTAAGAACTGAATGGCCATCCGGCAACTACAATTGCTATGCATACCGGGCGAGCGCGGCCGTAGAAGCGCAGAAAAGCTGTATGAAGGATGTTATACTCTACCACCCCGAAGTACTATAAACTGTTTGAAAGTCTGTATTTCAAAGTGTATTAAATAGTGTAATAAGGATTAACTTACAGCTTTTAAGCATTAATATTTAAAATAAAGACTATTTCCACGCGGAAACATTTCAGAAAGGTTTATATATATAACTTATAATTTTCTACACTTCTTCTTCGTTTGTCATCCTATCCATAAAAAAAACGGTATTTCTTGACCGATCATAGAGAAGTCATTTTATCTATTAACGCGTTTGAATCTAGAATTGGCAACTTTCATATAGAAGAAAGTATATCCCTTTCAACACGTAAAACTTTACGACATTTCGCGTTGGCATTGACTGGATGCAATACTTCATAGCGTAAAATTAAAAATAATTGTCGTTTCTGCATAAATTTTCAATCATTATTAAAGGTCATCTTACATACAGCTCTTTCTGTATTATTAAGGCCGCTCGACCGGGAAGGTTCCACCGCCCTACAACATAACTAGCATAATGTAAATGATGCCTGTCGAATGTTATGTTGCCGAATGGCCATTCCCATTATCTTCTTTTTCCTCTACTTTCTATTCCATATCCTAAATGTCCCTAACCCTTTCTTCCAAATTACCTGTTTTATCCAATATCCAAGAAAGGCTACGCACATATCACACGTTAGTCGTATTTTCATTGAAATAAATTCCCGACACATCTTTCTAGAGTCACTTCTCTTCAAGTGTAAAAAAAATATGGAAAGCTCCCGAAGGAAAAAACATAAATGATTCTACGCGGGTCTAGTCTAGTCTAGTAGTCGGTAAAATTTTAATACATTTACAACTCTCTTGAGAACATGGTGAACTTTTTACACGACGCATTGTAATAATAAATTGTACTCTCATACTAGGAAACTATTATTGCTTTCGCACGCTTAATATTATACTTTATTTGTAACAATATTATAACAATATATATTTAACATTATTGGCTCTTATTAAATTAAGGAAAAAGAGCGTAAAGAGCTAAATAATAATGTCGTCATAGTGAATGACAGCCAACAGTGACAGAAACCGTCCGCTTCTCCGCTTGCAGACAAATCTCTCTCTCTGGTCTTTCAGGTAAAAAAAAAGCAGAAAAGAAATTTGTAAACTTTTTTTTAAGTATACTACGTCAATTCAATGTTTAGGGATATGAAAATGTTATAAAAGTCTAAAATATATTCTTCTTTCTGAATATAATATTTTCGTCTAATAATTTTTTCACAATACCTATCAGAAAGCTTGTAAAGTCTTATTTATGAGTACCGAATTTCATAACACATGTTTTGTATTAATATGTATAAATAAGTAGTAAAACATTCGTGTCATATATACAAGTATATATAGAGATTTACTCAATTCCAGGAAAAAGGCTTTTCCTGGAATTCCCTTTGGGATTCCCTTTGGGAACCATCTTACCATGACGCATTTGTCAAACGTTCAATGAGCTCAACCTTCCTCGTAATATTAAGGGAAATAACTATTGGAATAAACCATTGCAAATATTTATTTTTCCCCATCATTATTCAAGTTCTATGGAAATCGTGTATGAGGCCGAGAATAATTATTTGTATAAAATATTGTTTTTTTAACATTACCTTTTCCTTGTCCCTCTTAAACTTTTTACACGTATCTTCAATATACAGACGTCCGGGTAAGTACCCAGCCTCACTTTTTCATCTTTTGGTAAGAAAACATTTCATTTGGCTATAGCCGTATTTAAAATTATGCAACATTTAGAGAAATAGTAAAAAAAATACATATAAAATTCGGTGATAATAAAACTCTCCCATACCTAATTTTAAACTTTTATTTGAAAGTCTTTTGAAACTTTCGGTAGTAAGTCAAAGCACTAAAAACCTATTTATATGAACCCCTTTGACATCTGCATTACTAAAAGCAATAATACTAAAAGATATAAGCAACAATGTTAATGCAACTGGAGTATTTGACACTTGAGCTATATTTACTATCGTAAGCCTGAGATGACAGATGGTTTTATGAAATAGAACATATGTATGCTGAAAGCTCACAAGAATGGAGGGATGTAATATCTAATGGCTGGCCTTGAGTTCATCTCGAATACTAAGAAAAGAAATATAGACATAATTATGTAAATGTTAAGTGAAAACTGTGAGGCCAGTAAAGCACTTGTGTTGAATTGTTCTGGGGATTTTGTTTTCAATTTCAATGTAATAAAATGTGTTGAGTGCATTAGATTTACATTAATTTAATCAACACAAACGGAACGTGCGCAGTATATTGAAATCCATAATTTTAGCAAAGACATTTCGAAATACTTTAAAACGAAAATAAAATATACACATAGTTATTATAGATAAAATATATGTCTCCCTCTATGTTAAGTGAAGTCTCCTTCATCTATACATATAAATAAAATCGTACTGTCTGTTTGCAATATCAAAATAAGAGCTTTTTACTTAATGCATATGAAAGTAATATGGTACAACTACGTTTTAAATGTATAAAACTTATAAAACTAAGCTCGTTATTTGGGAATATTTTCCGGAGCCTGCCTGTGACGGGATGTTTTATTGGCTCATAATCTTTCTTCTGTAACAATACTAGAGATGCACATCAAAATAAATCATCGGAAAAATTTGACGAAAATAAAATAAATGAAAAAAAGAGGAAAGAAAAAAAAATTAATATTACATAAAACTACGAGTTCGTTGCTAACTTGGATCTCACAAATAATTTGTTCGTTGATAATTCTTCACATGTATATTTAAATTTCTTATAAACTATTAAATAGATTTTGATATCCAACGAATTTTAAAATTGTACGAATATTACCTACATACATATAGTTTGAATTTCTTTGAAATTGGAGCACTGGTTCGAGACTTATCGCGCAACGTACATTTATACATACATACATACATACATAAAATGTGTTTTCTCCCCGACTATAATTGTAAACGACACTCGCTTCACTCACTACGTCAAAAATATGTTACACTAAATATGACTCCATATGTACATATATCTATTTGAAAATTATCAAATATGTTTGCTTGTAAACTACACTTAAAAAACTAAATATTGAAATTTTATTGAATATTTTTTATGAATCCTTTAAAAAAAATATTACTTCTCGATAGTCAGTTTTACAAATTTTCTTTGCAAATTTATGTATCGTGACCATAGATTTAGAATGTACAAGATAAACAATCCCAGATTGTTTATAACACCAAAAATAAAGTGCATATGTATGAGTATGCGTATATTTATGCGTGCCATAAAAATAGTGCTTTCCACGTGATTTACTTTTTTATCGATATACCATAAGGAGTTAAAAGTCAAATCAATTTGGTGTGATCTTCCTTTGTTATATTATCGATTATGTATTTTTGTATTCTGAATGAAATATCCGCAGTAAAAGCAGACAAATTACATATTTTATCTCATATCCCGTCGTTTGTACCGCTTGAAAAAAAAGTCTAAATAAATTATACATATATTTATGTATAATTTAGAGATTCTTAACAAAATGAACATAACATTCCGAGTATTTTTTGTCATTTAAAATTAATTTATATTAAAATAATCTTCCAGGCAAGATTTCTCAAATATTTTTCTCTTAATTCGTGTTGACAAGGAAATCTAAAGACGGGTAAACTATTGTTAATAATTTTATTTCTTATATTTGCTTTTAGTATTAAGTATTTTAAAGTCACACAGTATTAACGAGCATCCGATTAACGTATAAAAATATTAATTAATATAATCACAAATAAATTCCAATTATTTTAAAAACTATCGATATAATATCGAAAGTAATGATGTCGCCATTTGTCAATCCCGTAAGCAAACAATTTAATATTTTACATAAAATATTCTCAAATTCTTATCGTATCAAAAAAATATATATACTTACAATAGAGAATTTAGTATACTACGTTTTGAAAATAGTAAATAGGAGAAATTCGACAGATTAAGGTTTAAAAAATAAGACTAAAATATATCATATTTACCAAAACACGTGTATTTATTCTCGATTAATCTCGTAAAATACCACTCGTTTATAAAATCAATAAAAGTGTCCATCTTGCATTAAAATAAAAGTCTCAATGAATGTTAATCCTGCTATAATTAAAACATCAACGCTGTATTTCAATATCATTGCATGTTAATCGCAGCGTTTGATGTTTAAAATGGTTTATCCATAAATGTTTCTATAATTGCTGCCAGTAAAAATTAATAAAGATTAAAATTATTCTGTTTATTGACTGAGCTAGCGAAGTCAGTAAGGTCTAAGATTACAGTTGGAGCGAAAACACATAATATGTAAGTATGTATGTTTGTATGTATGTTTGGCAATAAGTAGTAGTATTATATATTATAAATAGTAGTAGCATTACTCATTAAACTTGTAGTTCGCCGCAAACTTGGACTAATTTGGTTTGGTTAAATTTTTTTTAAGTTTATTTAATTATCTAATAAACTACTGAACCATTTTTTATGCTAAATGAACTTAAAAATTGTACTAGTATTACCTACATATATTCTAAATTTCATTTCAGATAGAGCTGTAGTTCAAGAGTTATCATGGAAAATACATACATACATATACATTAGTAGGGTAGATTATTTTATGTATAGTTAAGTAACAGCCTATTTTAAAATTATCCCACTGCTGGGCAAAGGCCTCTTCTAGATTGAGGGTATAGGGCATAGTCACCACGCGGCCCCAGTGCGGATTGGTGAACTTCGCATATTAGATATGAAGGTTTCCTCACGATGTTTTCCTTCAGCGCCGAGCACGTGGTAAATCAGCACTTAAAATTGCAATTAAGAAAATGACAATTTCATTGGTGCCGGCACCTGGGTTTGCCTCACTCAGGTTCGCCTCGAGTATACAGAATTAAAGGCGTGCGCCCGGACACTGAGCTACCACGGCTCTGTGTGTATTTAATTAAATGTATAATACCAAGATTTATTAATAATTACCAGTTTAAACCATACTTTTATAAACATCCTATCAAATCCAAAATCATATGCGCAACATTACCAAAACAACATTAAGCAATAATATACCCAAGCTTTAAATAGAACTAACCTGACAGAATATAATCATACGTAAAAAAACGGAATGTAAGACCGTATCTTTTAAAGCCAAAGATTCAAATACGTATTTAAATCTCTGTTTGAAGCTACACCGTAGCATAGCTGTAGAGCAGAGTTAAAAGTGTGCCGAGAACGATTTTTTTTGGAGAAAGTAAAAGAGATTTTTTTGTTATTTTATAGAAAAAACTGACAAAGGAGCTGACGGTTCAAATGATGTTAAGCGATCCTGTCGCCCATGGACACATACTACATTCAAATAGTTGCGCGTGCGTTGCTAGCCTAGGAAAGAAGATAGAACAGGCTATTGTGTAAGTTGGGTTGCGAAATATTAGAGGGGAAAGAAGTGGGAAAAAAAGAAAGTAAAATGGACCATCCGGCAACCCTAAATGCCATAAGATGCTTGCTGGCATAAGTCAAAGTTGCATACTTTTTGTGAAGGGTGGAGATACTTCCCTCCCGGGGAAGCCTTATGAATGTATACCTATATACACACTATATTATAACAAACTTCAGTCTTTTAACCTGAATATACTGAATATACTGAATGTACACTAAACAAATCCTTTGATCAGTTTAAAAGTTAGATTACAACTGCACTTTTATTTGGAAATTTAAATTTTAATATATAATTAACACCAAATCACATTAATGATAACTTAGAGGTCCCGCAATGGTCGAACTTCCACGGTAAAATTATTATTGTGTTTTTTTTTCCTTTTTAATTTTGGCATTATGCACCCGTCTTCCTCATAAATTTTAACACATTTCACAGAGACCCGAAGAATTCATTTTACCTGATAATATATGTATATAGATAAGCTTCAAAATACTGTTCTGCGTTTCATTTAAAAATAAATATTATTCAGTGTATTATAAGTATTAAAAGTTATGTGATATTCTGATTTCTAATGTTAATACGAATACTTCTTAAACCAACAACTTTACGGTCAGGTAAATATTCAAAAATAGCCTCAATTAAATCCGTAAAGCAGTCCATTTCAAATGGATTATTTAATATTTAAGAAACTTTCATTTATATACATTCTAAAGAGAACATTTCATTATATGTACGCTCAACTTACTATATTTATCTTCATAATTAATATTAGCACGTCACGATGTTTCCAGTTGAATTCTAATTCGTATAGCAGACTGCGAGATAATTAAACTCGCAAACGGGATAGTATCCAATAACTGAGGGAATTTCGTCATAAAGGAATTCCCAGAATGTTCAATGTAGCCGGAAAGGTTCCGATGATCTCAGAGAGCCAGTATTCAATTTGTTGTTTGCATTAAACTTCAAATATTAAGAAATATATTTACAAATAAACTCTTGACTATATCCGGAAGTTGATAAATGTGACTCGTCTATATAGAATAAACAAACGGTTTAAATCGACCAGAATTAAGGAACACGGGTAAGAAAAAGGTTACCGATGGTTAATTAAGACTGCGTTATGTAGTTTTATTTTTCTTAAACAGCTCCAATAATTATTTAAGATCTTTCGTGAATTAACTGATTCTCTCCTATGAAAAATTTAGGGGCTATTGAATTAAAGAATCATCCTGATTTCAGTGAAGATTATTGATTGGTATTAACTGCTTGGGTTTGTGTTATCACCTGTGAACCTAAATTCAAACCCCGGTGACACTTGGCTCCAAAAATCCGTTAAATGGTCAATGGCGGGGCTAGATCTAAATTTGATGTGGGCTCTAAATCAATGGCACGTAAAAAAGAAAGGTGGTAAAGTATTCCAGGTGGTACAGCATATCTTTAATACATCTCTTGCAGCATCTTTAAGGCCGCTCTCAATTGGGATTAAATTTAATAGAGCTGCGTATCTTCGACGGCAAAGTTTTAAATTAATATCTTTTTTTTAATAACGTTTTAAATATATTATTATTTATTCCATCCCATCCCCAATATTGCATAGGTTAAATTATATTACTTATCTTCCAGTTCCATTATTTTACTTTGTTTTATCACTTGTTTAAAGTTAACTATTGGATCATACATGCCATATGTTCTTAATTATTATCATGTCCATATTAAATGCCACTCAAGTATTTTCGGTCACAGCACCCTTCACGTGCCATGAGTTCTTCTTGTAAATAACCAAATAGTCTGTATGGAACAACAGTATTTTGATAATTTGAATAGTCTAAACAACGACATTGTTGAGTTTCAAATTTAAAGTTTTCTTAAGTAATGAAAATCAGAAAAGTGCCTGTGATCATTATCTTTGGCGCGATCTTTATAACTTATATAATTAACTGCTAAGGTGGGCTGCTTTGAAATATATCATAACGCTGAGAATCCCTTGTGGGAATTTTCATTATTACTGAATCTAAATAAATTTATTTATTTACGTCCTCTTGTAACGTGCTGCTCCGTGCTGCTCAAACTTTAACTATTAGAACCTCAATTAGAACCGGAATAGAGAATATCTTTAGTAAGATAAAATTTAGGTGATTTCCAATGCGTCATGACAAATATAATATATATATTTCTCCCGAATTATAAAGAGAAAGAAATAGGTCCAAATCTGAGGGTGCAAGTTTAGGGTAGTATGGTGGATTCATTAGAACTTCCCAACCAAACTCTCTCAATTTTTACTGAGTGGTCAAAGATGTGGATTATCCTGATGAAAGACCACACCCTTTCTGTTGATCAATTCCGCCCGTTCTTTTGTCAATCTCTTGCTTGAGTCTCATCAGCTGTTGGCAGTAGAGATGCGAAACGATGGTCACGCCCGACGGTAGAAGATTATAATGAACGTCGCCTTTTCAATCCTACCATACCGGTAATCAGGGTTTCACAACTGTCTGTGGAGCTTGACTGCCCTTTGACTATGATGCTTTTCGCACGTTCTTGTCGTAAGTGATCCCGTTATTACCACCAGTCTTCAATCAACCTCTTCAAAAGTGGATTTTAACAGAGAATCGCAAAAGAGTACACGATTCATTAGGTTTCTTTCAGTGAACTTGTGTGGCACCCAAATATCGAACTTTTTTGTGTAACCAAACTTTTTCAAGTGGATCTAAACTGTTTAGTGGTGAATCCCCAGCTACGGCGATCTTGCTCAACTTTTTCAGAAATGGTATCGACTTTATATCGACATCTTTGCCATCAAAATTCCCGGACTGAAAACTCTTAAAGCAACTTTGTGCTACTCCTACTGACACTACATTGATGTGGGCCATACCATAAACTACTCAATTTTTCTCGCAGCTTAAATCGTCATTTTCTTAAAAATGTTTCAAATGTCTTCATTAGATTTACTCATTTTGGCAGACAGGAAAATGGCGACAAATTGTATATATTTTTTTCATTTTAATTTTTCTTTTTTAAAATGTCAAATATTTAACGATACTAAATTACATTTACAGCAAAATACAAATAGTACAACCAAAAAAGATTTTCCTACAACTTCATGCTCATAAACTATGAAAAGATTTTTTCACTGACCTATTACCATAACTATATATGAGGAATAGTTGAGGTTATATAGCATCTCTACTACTTATAGGACCCGAGGAGGTAATGATAAAGCGGGAAATACCGCAGGGCACAGCTAGTGGTAATAATAAATATGGATAAATACTTGCACCTTAGAGTACACATAAGAAACTATAGAGCGCGGGTGATTGAGTGTGAACCGTGAACGCAATCAGTGCAAAATCAGTTTTAATTTGTGTCAAACAGTTTTGATGATCACAACAATAACATGAAGAAACAAAACAGCAATGAATTAATAAATTTACACTTCTTTAAGAACGATAATATAAATAAAATATAAATATATGGTTTCAAATGTTTACTCTATGACTACGCCCCGCTGCTTTACACAACACAACATACTATAAGCGTTATGGGCACTCTGTGTTATATGCACATATACTCTAAGAC
>DWHK01001160.1:0-11671 GCA_018247855.1 Graphium androcles
ATGCCCGGACGAGCGCGGCCGTAGAAGTTCAGCAAAAGCTGTATGAAGGATGTTATGCTCTACCACTCTTTCGATCGATTTCGATTTTCGATCAGATAGTACAAATTTGCAAAAATATATAAGTCGAAATAATCAACTTCACTGCTACCCCTAGTAACCTCTACTTACCCTATGTGGTACTGAATGATGATCCAAATTTATTATGAACCTGTTTCGGAATAGCTTGATGGGTTAATGCAGTGTGACCAGCGAACCTACCTTTTCAAACAGCGGCTGGTAGAGCTTCTCATATTTGCACTCAAGGGCATGAACCTCGCTGTAGAACTTCGCCTCGATGTCTACGAAGTCTTTTTGTAAAGAGCGCAAGGCGCGGATACGCCTACGCACATTGGGCGGCAGAGACGCCAGGGTTTCGGCTTGTATGCGGTTCGATATCGCGGCTAGCATTTCATTACGAGTTATGCCACTGTAAAAGATAAAGCGAGATGTAGGGCACATTCCGAAACTCCCTAATTGCAGCTCTAGTGCTGCAAAGTGCAGTACAGTAGCAGCTGCGTTGTGAAATTAAGTATCTGTAGCCCTGTTCTGCATTGACGCAATCTTTTTATATTCGATGAATTAGTTTACGTTGAGAATAATCAGATTTGGGGGAAAAATGCACTGAAGAGCCATTATCGCTACTTCACTCTATAGCACTACAGAATTTCGAAATCATTTTGCAGCGCTACTGCTTCTTGTAACGTATTTCGGGAGCTGTAACCATACTAAGGTGTCAAGCTATCTTCAATTTAAAACAATTCACGTGGGTTAGGTAGCAGGCAACTACATAATACTATGCAATTAAATTTACAGTGGAGAACTTGTGGTTTTTTATTTTTTTCTGTTATCCTAGCTCTAACTTTTAGCGGACTTCTCGAAAAGCTCTGTACTATATTGTTTCTGTTATTTTGTTATAATAATACTAAATATTCTCCTGATCAAGTTTCAATTACGGCGGCTTATCTACAAATCAATTTCTTGCGCGAGAGACATTATACTGTATAAGCCATATTGCGCTCAAATGTACTATCTCTCCCTTCACCCTCATAGCTTTACACGATATAAGGTTGTATTTACTAAACTCGTCAAATCATTTGTACCATATGTACCAAACCGAACTATATTAAAATGACAATTTTAAAACTTCAGATCATAGACCAGGATGTCCACAGAAGTACCATATTATTTACCTTTCGTTCGATTTGTAAGACACGAGTTTTGTGGGTTTCTTAATTACTCCGCCTTATGAGGCGACGCTTGCACAGTTGCTAAATTTATCTAAAAATATCCACGTTTTAAATGGAAGTATTCTATTTTTATAACAATAGCAATACCGACTCGTGACGTTAATAATTCGACAACCAATTTTAAATTTGTGTTGAAAGTTAATTAAGTTATTTTAGGCTCGGCGAAGTTTATTTATGTGGTTTGAACCGATTTCATCATTTTTTGCGAAATGTCACGAAGAACAACATTCGCTTCGTGCCCTCCTAGCTGAAATTTTTCGAGCATATAGTTCACATACAATAATAAGAGAGGTGCATGAAATAGAATGTAAGGGCATATTTTATAATTAATAACAACTTTCTAATATATATATAGGATTTTCAAATTCAATGATCTTGCTTAACCCTTTGGGGCTTGATGGTATTTATATTATACCACATTTTCTTACATTCTTTCCGACCAGCTTTGTGGTATATTTAGCCATACCACAAATGTAATAGGTTGATACAATCGCCAACGATTTGCAGCATAAGCATATGCCGGAATATGAGAAGATGTGCTTTTTGCAGTACTCGCGCGGTAAAACGCCGAACAATGTGGTCTTGTCGTTGTTGCAAAGTGGCTTTGTCTTTCTGCTAGCAAAACTTGTTTCCAGACATATCATAAATAGATTTTGTTAACGTTTTATAATAGTGTTTGATAATGATATTCAAATAAAATGTAGAATAGATGAAAATCTTGCATACATACATGCCTTGTGGTATAGATAATATACCACACAAATTCGCCCTTATTGCGAATGGCGAACGTTTTTTTTGTTTCATTTCATAGTATCTTTAGACCATTATATTGGAAATATTTATCTAAAATAGCGAAAAAATAAGTATTTCTGAGAGTGGTCCGGAAAGGGTTAAAACCAATTCGAAACGACTATTTCTTTTAAACACGGTTTCCACGAGGCAAACTTTTCTTTATATTGTTCATTTTTATTAAAAAATCATGTTTTCTATGGAAATCACCCAATTCGTGAATTCACATAAATAAATTTTGTTTTCCTTTACTTTACAGATTTCATTAGTACAAGAAAAATTTATTTCGTCGACCAGTTTACTCAGAATAACTAATTATTGCACATTACTGTTATTGCATATACGGTGTGAAATCGAATGAGTTAATCTCTTGTAGATTGAGTGCCGTAACCGAAATTGACCAGGATATGCAAATAAAATATGTATTACTTAAGAAGAACATCCGTGAAGTAAGAAATACCAAAGTTCCTACAAAATTATATACATCCGTTACATATTGTACGATGCTGTCTAAAGTTATGATATACAATCATTGCTTTTGTTTGTATTACTTTTCAAAGCAACATTCTTTCAATACAATTGTCTCAACACTGAATTAATAGTCATGTGTCATAATCTAACTATAGGAATAATGTGAGATGCCGATCATTCCCGGCATATGTTTACAAAACTTGACCTTGAGTTATCTACTTGTAAACGTTTTTAGAACTATTAGAGACGATCAGTATAAATAGAATGTACGTCAAGGATTTACTTGCCTTTTAACATCGGGCCTGGCAGGCAGATTCCGAAATGTAAAAAAAATACGTTTAGTCATAAAAATAAATGCATAAATATTGCAGTCTGTAAAATAAATATGTCATACCGTAAATCGGCAAAGGCATGTTATTCACATGTATTTGTTTACTAGTTGAGCCAAAACAATTCATATGCAATTTAATTATGGTTGAATCCTATGAGATGTACATGAATAAACAAGCCTTACACAGTTTCAAATCCTAGTAACAATCAAAAGTATTTCAAAGCAATTTTATATCAATTTCAAAGTTATGGCATTACTTTTTTGTTATGCAAATTTAATCTTACGTCCAGGCATAGTTGTTATTACAAAGCTATATTCCACCAACACGGGAAAAATTTTGATTCAAGTTTCCCAAGGCGCAATTTGACGTTATGCTTCGGCTGCTTTTGAGACGCTGATTTTATTATTTAACGTTTTTTATATATCAATGGAGACATAGCATGATGTTTAATACTTTAAAGCAGGAAGCTTCTAGAGAAAGGAGAAATTTAACAAATAATTTTTTTTCGGAAATGTAAACTTACAAATACATTTCCGAAAAAAAATCAATTTAATGCGTTTCCGAATTACCATTCAATCACTGCTATATAAGTTTGAAGGTGGCATGAAAACATTATTTTTGGTTCGCGGAGGCTCGGCGAAATAAAGGTTGGGAACCCTTGCTTTAAAGCATTTCTCTAGAACTGTGCTTTAATAAAATTAGCGGGTTAAAAAACCCACCCTTCGGCTTTATTATAGAAGCTTATAGATTAAAAAATGGCAGTGAAATATTCCAACAAGGTCTGATCGACACTAAGACGGAAGTGTCGGTCTGCGTACACAAAATCTATGTCCAATTTTAAATAACATCTGCCATTTGCCAACCAACATAGGTATAACTATAAAAAACAGACAACACACACAACAGCCTTTCTGTTTCAATGTCTCTGTCTAAATTGACTCCAAAACCTCTCAACATATGTAACGTTCAAATAAATTTTAAAAGCGATACCGTATTTTTACTCAAATTTACGTATTTATCTTATTTCAACTTGTTGTAATTCAGACTACATCCGCCAAAGCGCAAGCGAAATCGCGTATAAAAACTAGTAACTTGACAAATATAACGCCAAACATTACAAGTATTTAGCTCACATGCTCTGTGGTGAATTTATATTGTAACATCCCTTCATTTTTAATTTAAGGTCAAGATTAAATTTATTCTTAGACTTAAAATGTAACCGAAAAAAGTAACACTTCTCCACTAGCTATAGATCCTCGATTGTATTGATTCAGTTTCTTTTCACGCTCGATAAACGGCGCAGAGAATTGAAGGCATCGGAACATCGTATGAGATGTCAGGGCCACCGTACACCAAGTGGAGCATAGTGACTCATTGGTCCAATGACCCGTAATCTCGCGTTCGGATCGAATCAGGTTCTTACGATGGTAAGTGACCACGTGCTTATGCACTTCTAAACCAGATTTAATTTAAAATGAGCCGATTTATAGACGTATTCATCGATACTATCGACAACAAAACGCCGTGAAACGACGTAGTAGATTGTAATCGACAAACATACAATGGGAACATTTTCCAATTTGATGTGTAAATTTAAAACGTCCTAATTATGAAAATGTCATATTTTCCAACATTCTGTGGGTTTTTGTCACTAGTTTGTCTGTACAGGGATAATCTTTAACATATACAATTCATTAAGTAAGAAAGAGATAATAAAAATCGTAACAAAAATAAAACCAAATTCAGAACTTCCTCTTTCGAAGCTGGTTAAAAGCATGATGGTATTTTCTTTGTCATTTTTTATTGATGATTATATATTTTGTTATTATTTTATACTATGTAATTTGATATTAAATAAATATTAGAGTTAATGATACTTTTAGCTATTACTTTGTGTGAAGATCTAAAACACCTAGCATATCAAGGAGGATAAAAATTTTAATTCTCCAAGATATCACGGAAGCCCCTCGTCGTCGATACAGCCGTCTTAAACCCATCCGCCTTATTCGTTAATTCTTTTCATTATTGCCAGAGTTAAACCACCAAACGACAGTGTCTTAAATAGATCAGTGACATCAACCTCTAAACTGAACATTATTCACAGAAATTTATGTTCGTAATAAACTGTTCCCATACGTAAGTGCGTTACGCATGAACGCACCATCCGTATGCTCATCTCCAGATTGTAGCAACAATAACGAAAAAATTGGGCCACGTTGGATGAATCATTTATTAGGAATCTAATCTCGTAGAAAAATGCGTGTTGCGTGAAACAGGTCTAATTTAACTCTTAATACAAAGCATAGGCGTTTTAAAATAAACTCCAAATTGATTTCTTTGCTGTTAAAAATATATCCTAACAAGTTTACAGCCAAATTAAGACCTTAAAAACTTAATACACATATAATTGATTAAATTGTGATAATAGTTAATTTAAAAAAAACGTATTTACCATGTGATTTGAAGTGTACAGAAATAATAATTTTTAAATAAATTTATAAATAATGTGGAAAAAAAAATATATCTAAATTAAACGCTTATGAAATATTATTGCCATAGTATTTATAATGGGGGAAGCCTATACCCAACTGTGGGTGGATGGGGGCTGATAATGAGTATTTATAAATTTTTCTAACAATAAAAGCTATTTGTATAAACATTAAAACTTGATTGATTTTTTCTTTTGTAAATCTGCGTTGTTAAAAATCGGCAGCAAATAGATTAAATCCAAGTATTATTCGTCATATCGGAAATCCTGCAGTTTCTTATAGGAATGATAATAAATGAATGTATATTTCTTTGGATTGTTTAAAATGAAACCGCGTGTTTTATTTCTTATGTAGCGGCTGCACGAATGATCTACTAGAAGCAGCACTTGCCCCCAATTAACACCGGCATTTGAGTATTTGAGCGATTCTGCTACAAAACACGTGTTTGCAGTCTATCAAATCTACACCTTAAATAATAAATATTACTTAAAATACAGTACAAATATAATAAAACGTTTAAATAAATTTAATTCAACAAACAAAAAAGTCACTATGGTAACCATCTTATCAAGTTAACCCCTTCTTACCTTTTCATCAGATGTTGGGCAAGCTCGCCGGTACCAAGGATCTCCTCCTCGCCGGATTCCATCTCAGATGTAGCGTCACCAGCACGTTCCACAGAACCCATTTTGTATCTAAAAAATATCTCCTTTTAATTCCTTCGCGCCACGTTGATCGCACATACCGGGTTTTGAAAAAAGAACTTGACAGATGCTTTTTCTCGAATGTATTTTTGCAAAATATGATAAATTTCAATATACCGACCAATATTATATGACACCCGTAAAAATTTTATATATTGAGAGAAAAACATAATGCGCAGTAGTTCGCAAAACCGTTTCGGCAGCGAAACCACATGGCCGATCAATTTTTAATGGAATTAAAAAAATTAGCATGTTTTATGTACTTTCACAAATTTTTGAAAACGAAAATTGTTATGAATATTAATGGATTCTAAAAAATATTTAATTTTATAAAATATACAGTAATTGAAACGTACCTCTTGCCGACAACAGAAAGAAAAGAAAGATGGCGGCGGAATACGATGGACGAATGAAAATGATCCAAGAAGTGGCAGTGTTTCCGGAGCTAGGTAGTTGCCTTATACTTAATTAAAAATAAATCGTGCTAACTGATATTTGTGAAATATAATATTTTTAAAATGTATATTTTAAATGACATAAAAACGATACAAGAACCCATACGTAATTTTCTTTTTATATAAAAATAAGTATTTATTTAATTTTTAAATTACATTAATTACTTGGCTTGTACAATGTATTGCGTACGTATATAAAATACAATAAATTCTTGAAAAATTGGTTGTCTTTAAAGTCGGTTTACGGATGATGATTTTACGTAATACGAACTTCATAAGAAAACATTCATGAATTATTCGGACGCATAGGCCGATGGAGTGGAAGAGAGATAGTTGCGTCACAAGCCGATCGTGCTTCTGTATCGTTTGTTCCGCGCTCTTGCTTGCACATTCGGCTCAGATGGAATGTGACAATGAGTCATGCTTTTTCACGCGTGCGGCCGGTATCGATTTTTAAGACGTTATCACATCAAAAACTAAAATTAAAAAGGTTTCAAAAGTATTAACACAATTACTTAATTATTCAACTCTATAATGAAGTGGTTTCCATAGTCATTCAAGGAACAACCTTCGGATGCTTGTTTTTTTATCTGTCTGTATGTTTCGCAGGCATTTTTAAGATAATGTGAGATTGTACGCTTACTACCTACAACTTCTTGTATTCCCTATTTTCCATCAAACAGTGAAATTAATTATTAAGGGAACGATTTTTAATGAACTTTTGTGTAATGTTAAAATGAAAGGAAGTGAAGCCAGTATAAGCGTTATTCTGGTGGTTTAGCAAAACAATCACATTCTTGTGCCTTTGGATTTTCAGTATTAATACTTGTCTAATAATCAAAGCTTGTCCAATAGGATAATAGTAATATGATCAGTAATTGTGATCTTCTCAAACTTTTAAGAAAAATTAAGCTAGATAATGTAATTAGATTTATACAAGACGTTGATGACACACAATTTAATCATAATGTTATCTCCTGTTCTTCAATTAATCGTATAATACAAGAATGTGAAATATAATTAATTCAAGTCAATGGATATTTAATAGATTGATACATTCTTTAAAGAATTTATTGCAAATCGTATTTTCTCTTTGCATTCTCGTATTGTTGAAACCTGAGGAAGACTGTGTTAATACAAGATATTGTTCTATGGATAAATGGGCTCTAGTACACTCCTAGTCTAACCTGGGTCTAAATTAGGATAGTGATATTAAATTTTGTCTGAGATTTGTCGAACTGGTTGATTCAATGGGTTATTGATTTAATTCAATGACCTTTAAGTTTACGAAATAAATAAGTTAGCGTAAAGAAGTTAGTATTGAGACTAACCAGGACTTTACCGATTAATTCGGCAGAAGGTGTAAGATTAGCATATTATCGTATCTGTTATTATCAATGTATGGTCTGATGCCAATTCTGTAAAAGTTAGAATTCTGAAAGCCTGCGTGCCTCATTTACAGCCTTGCGTCTAGATGTGTCTAAATATCAGCAACAGTAATACTGATATGTAAAAATTAACAAAAGTGATTTTATTAAATTTTGACATATATCAATCGTGGGTTTACTTCTATTGAGAATTATTTTTTAAATAGTACTTTTATCTGAGATTATTTTTCAGTTGCAACATAAAATATAAAATATAAGAACTTTCAAAAGGTAAACCATAAATGATCTTTCTTTCTCTAACGAAATTTGCCCACTCAATATCTCATGATAGAACAACATCACAATAACGCAAATCTTAGAAATGTCCAAAACTCCACGGATTTCCAATTTAATAGAATCGTACGTAAGTTAAAAAAAGAACTTTTTATTTTATTGAGTATATTCTCTGTTATAATTTTACTACAAGTTTAACTCGCACTTATCCGGTTTTTGCATAAGATAGATAAACCATGATTGACCGAGCGAACGAAGCAATTGAGGTTTACAATAACAATTGGGGTGAAAATGCATTTTATGTATGTATGTATGTATGTCATACATATGTATGTATGTAACGCGATAACTCTCGAAACAATGCTTCAATTTCAATGAAATTTGGAATATATGTATTGGATATAGGAATATATGTAATATTAGTACAATTTTTAAGTTCGTTGGGCATCAAAATCACTTCTGTAGTTTAAGAGATATTGAAATAAATGTGAAACAAAATAATCGCGAGGTCTAAGTTCGCGGTGAAATACTAGTAACATGAATTATATTGTTTCACTTATATAGGCAACAACCGCACAAAATCATACGTCTACGCATTCTGTGGGACATATACAATATATCATCTTTGGACACATACATCATTGACATTGACAATTGTTTGTCAAACATTATTGTTTGTGTGTGTGGGCATAAATTTTCAATTTAAAAATTGTCGACATTTTGTGAATACGAAATATTTTTTTCTCTGAAGGTTTTCTTTTTTTTCTTTAAAATGTGGTAGATAGAATAAGGTTAAAAATGCCGCCTACTGTTCAAACCAATGAACCCGAAAGGGACAAACGACCGCAGAGAACAGGTGAAAGGAGGTTAGTTAGAAAACGTATCAACAGTTTTAAGAAGTCGACAACTGAGGTATTATATAAATCTTTTATATTTTCAGATCTGAATTAGTTACACGAGTCAAATATTGTAATGCACTACCAGATATACCATTTGATTTAAAATTTATTACGTACCCATTTCCCTCTACAAGATTTATTCAGTACAATCCTACGTCATTAGAGAAAAACTACCGGTACGAGGTACTAACTGAACATGATTTAGGAGTGCACATCGATTTGATCAATCGTGATATTTACCAAGGCGATGGCAATGCGACTTTAGATGTCGCTGACGAAAAGCTTCTGGAAGATGATGTCCTCACTCCCCAAGATTCAAAACGATCTCGACATCACGCTAAGAATGTCTCTTGGTTGCGTCGTTCGGAGTACATTTCAACTGAACAGACTAGGTTCCAGCCTCAGTCCATGGAAAAGGTGGGTTATTTATTATAAAATGCTTATTTGTAATATATTGTTTTATATCAAGATATTGCCTTCTAAAAGTACTTGATGGTTTTATGGAAAGGTTCTAATTTATAATAGCTATAACAATGTTTCCAATTGAGCTCCATTGTAAATTATGTCTTTATATATTTTGAACATTTAATAACAATAGAGAAGATATACTATAACATGCAATAATTAATTGAATATAAAGTTCCCAGAGATGCTTAATATATATAGGTTATATTTATTTAATTTTATTCTAATATATTCATGTATATCATAATCAATCTATTTTGTAGGTTGAAGCTAAAGTGGGTTACAATGTCAAAAAGATATTCAGCGAAGAAACACTGTATATGGACAGAGATAGCCAGATCAAAGCAATTGAAAAGACATTTGAGGATAACAAGAAGCCTATAGAGAAACATTACAGTAAACCAGGTGTGACGCCTGTTGAAATCATGCCCCTTTATCCCGACTTTGAAATGTGGAAATATCCTTGTGCCCAGGTCATATTTGACACTGATCCTGCGCCAGCTGACAAGAATATTGCAGGACAGATTGAGGCCATGTCTCAGGCTATGATTCGGTGAGTTTAACTTGATCTTATCCTTATAGTTAAAAAATTCTATGTCACTACATATATTTGCTATATGCTCTGCATACTTAACGGATCTTAATATTTTGCACATACACATGTTTATTCCAAAATAAAAGATAAGATAGTCTCATCATCTAATTTAAGAGCTGTGCTCTTGTTGGTAGAGTGCTTGCCATGTCTCTCTCTCCCTTGCCAGTGATTTAACTTCCTGGTACAACATGTTTATTTTCTCCTTCACTTGAGTAAAGTAACTTGATCTAGGTCCCTTCTTCTTTCCCTCTACCTTTCCCTCAATGATGTTTGTTAGGAAATCGTCATGTTGTACCAAGTGTCCTATCATTTTTCCTCTTCTGTTCTCAATGGTTTTCAGTAAATTTCTCTTTTTCCTAACTAAATTCGGAACTTCTTCATTGGTCTTCTCCTCTGTCCAGCTTATCCGCTCCATCCTCCTCCAGCACCACAACGCTTCCAACCTCTCTCTGTCCCTTTGTGTCAGTGTCCATGTTTAGCTATCATATAATGCGATGCTCCAGATGTAAACTTTTATAACACATATCCTAACCTTACATGAAATTTTGGTGCTTAAAAGATGTTTTGTGTTCTTGAAAGCTCTCTTCGCCATTGTGATTCTGAACACAATGTCTGCTGTGTATCAGTTCTTGTAAATGTTATCTATTTTCTGCAAATGCTGCAATATCATCTGCAAATCTTATAAATTTTATTCTTTCCCTATTAATTTTGTACCCCCCCCTTTTCTGAATTGTTTATTTGTTTTATTGCACATTCTATAAATATATTTAAATTTGATGGTGAAAGTGGACACCCCTGTCTAACTCCTTGCCTTATCTTTGCTCTCTGCTTTTCTTCTCCCATTTCAATAGTTGTTACCTGTTCCTTGTAAAGTTGATATTTCATTCTCCTGTCTCTAAAATATATGCCGATGTCTTTCAAAACTTTCATCTTTTTCCAACCCACCTTATCAAACACTTTTTCCAAATCTATAAATGCAATATGGGTGTTAAGATTCACCTCTATATGGCTGTCTACAATTAGTCGTAAGGCTAAAATAGCTTCTCTGGTGCCCTTATTCTGTCTGAAGCCGTGCTGATCGGGTCCCAGATTTCCTTCAACTATTTATCTTATTCGCTTTTGAATTATTTTATTAAATTTTTTGAGGCTTGAGAAATCAAACCGATGGTCCTATGTTCTTCGTATTTTAAGGTATTTAATTTTTTCGGAAGTGCATCTATTTTACTAATTTTAAAATCTGATGTTATCTCAACTGTATGATACATTTCCCGAGCTAATTTAAATATTTTATCTGTTACGAGGTTACATCTTGCGTATTTAATCATTTCTATGTGTATTTTATCCTCTCCTATTACTTTTCCGTTCTGTATGCTGTTTAAAGCTTTAGAAAATTCTTCTCTGAGTATAAATAGATCCCGATCCTCTTGCTTTACGAATTCTTCGAACTCTATATCTTGCTCATTCATCACTTCTCATGTATTCATTCTCTATATTTTTCGGGTAGATCGTCCTACTATTTCAGTGT
>DWHK01001161.1:0-11667 GCA_018247855.1 Graphium androcles
ATGTAGGTTTATTGCTTTCTTTTGGCCTACAAATCGATAGATGGATCAAGGGCCAAGGTTTGTACAAAATTATTTTAAGAATTATTAGCGGCTAAGCGAAGTTCGGTCAACTAGATATTCATACAAATCAAACATATTTTATAAAATATTTGGATTGTTAAATGTTGTCGTAAGAAACTTTTAATACAATCAAGCCCTTAACTGCATTGATTAAAACTGTACTGTACTGTAAATACAGGCTTTATTAATATATAAATTAATGCATATAGGATTACCAACAACAAATCTCTGATTAAAGATTGCTAAATTTAAATTAATATATTGTATCTACAATTTATAAAACAAAACTTAATTTTCGTTATACAGGTGTAAGTTACGTACTCTGTGAAAAATGATTATATATCTACTGACCAACTTTACGAAGGCATTATAATTTACAAAAGCCCTTAAAATAAGTATTTATTTCATAGCATTTTCAACGTGAAAGCAGTTTTAAAAGCTGGGCGCATGTTGTAAAATTTAAAAATAATTAAATAAATTACTTGACTTCAATTACATTACGACTCTCGAATGTCTCATACATTAACAGTAAAATATAAGAATTTGAATATTTATCAACGTAGCGTTATTAAGCTCAAATTTCCTACTAACTACCTTAGGGTTAGCTGACATGCGTTGGCCTCAGTAGAACAGAAAGGTTTATCACCTGACAATAGATGTCTTCACTCACCACGGACGACTGACGTGTCATTGCGGGACACCTTTGTGGGCAGCACTACATCGTGGAATTCACCAGAGTGGACCAATTTGTTACCGTCTAAATCCCTATTATTTTTTCCCTCAACAGTCTCAAAGGGTGTTATTACATCCAATTCATCGGAAGACGCTGTAACGACTATAGCTTTCTTATCAGAAGTTGTCGCTAAATCCTGATTTTCGATCTGCTTTTCTTCAACAGTCCCTTTGGATAAAACATCGTCACTATCACTATCCTCAGATATTGTGGTATCTCCAGGCATTTCATCATTAACGGATTCATGTGCTACATTTTTGTCGTTATTTAATAAAACTTCTTTTACTGAATCGTGTTCTTCGCTCAAGCGAGTACTGTTGTTGCTAGGCGGGGAAATAGATTGAAATGCGTCTTCCCTTTTCAATTGTTTCCTACGTTCGCTTTTATCGTAACCCAATGGATGTAAATTAGAAGAAGCGGGCGGGCTGCCATCTAGTGATAGTTCCACTGATGTCAGCATACTTTCGTCCCTACTTAAAAAGTGGCTACCTTCAGGAACAATATGTATGTTTAAAACTGTTTTACTCTTAGCCGGATCGGGATCAGTTTCAAATGAAGCAGGTGGGTCGTCGGAATCTGCTAAAGATGTACTCGATATTGTTTTGTTACGATTCAATCTTTTCCTAACTAAAAATCCTCTGATATGAGCCTGAATAACAGTAGCAGCACTGGATAGTGTAGAAGAGTCGTCAGTGGATAAAGACAAAGATTTTTCCTCATTAACTGTTTGTAACACCGTGTCCATGCGACTAAGACCAATGGGTCGTTTGTCTTTGTTTAAGATTTGACTTTGATTCGAATAAACGGTATCCTGAAATATTTCGCATTTTAAATATCTTATTCGGTAGTGGATAGTGATAGTTAGCTAAATGATAAAAATGTAAATATGCTTTTTCACTCCAACAATGTAGAGAGAGCTCTTCAATGATGTCTATAATTTATAAAGAATATGATAACATAGGTGGCAATATGTATGTTAACCCTATTATTTTTGTCTAAACGTCCGAAAATCTTAAAATTTATCTTTATGCAAATGCGCAAGCACTGTCTACTTTAACTACT
Organism: Graphium androcles; assembly: GCA_018247855.1. NCBI lineage: Eukaryota > Metazoa > Arthropoda > Insecta > Lepidoptera > Papilionidae > Graphium > Graphium androcles. Next base: position 1,856 of record DWHK01001161.1, read on the forward strand.
AAGTTATTATAACTGTTATTATTTTTATATGGATGATTTCACTTACATAGTATTTATGAAAAGCTTTCGTAAATCAAGTTGTGCATTAAATGTTGAAACGCAAATTAATATTATTGTATCTAATTACTCAAGTTTTTAATATCATGCAAGTACATAATTAAAAAAAACTAAACTATGCGTAAATGCTGCTAAAGGAAAAAAGTGCAATGAGTAAAAAGGATATGAAACAATTATTTTAGCAGTTAGTGGTAGCTAAATATACCTTTGAATTGCTATCGTGATCAAATATATTAAATTCAATATTTGAAGAGTCATCAAAACTGGAAGTTTTACTCCTGAAAAGAAAGTTGCGAAATACTTTCTGTATTGTTATAGCAGCTGTTTCCAGATCCATTGGTTTCGAGTTTTTTGATTCCACTGTTCCAGACTCTTTGAATATAACAACATTTTCATTGTAGTTATTGATATTTTGGTCTTTACTCTGATCACTCTGACCAATTAAAGTATCTTGATTGTTTTGCTGAAAGTCAATATTTATAATTAACGGTTTATCAATGACCTCATCAACACCAGATTCTGTTTTTATCCCAGACACATTTACAAAGTTATTTTCAGAAATTGGAGTCTGTAATTGATTGGGATGAATCGGCTCTGCTTTTATCTGAACGTGTTCATTGTTTGAATCAATGCTTGTGTTAGGAACGGCATTAACTGACGCCAATTCAGGTTCCTTATTACACAAAATTAATATGTTTGTTACATCTTTGTCATTTTCCGGATCACATATAATTCCATCGTCTTTAACAACGTTCAATTCATCGTTTCGTTTATCTGTTGATATATCTTCTACACTTTCAAATACCGTTTTATCTTGGTTAGATACGGATTCATCACTTTTTGCTTCATTAATTGTTATAATAGATTCATCGTTTTCAATTGTTTTGACAATTTCATCTCCCAAATGTTTGTCAATAACGCTTTGACCTTTTTTTGTTTTTACTTGGCTAATTAATTTCATGTCACCATGTTCTTTTATTTTTTCCTGGCCATTTTGATAATTGGGGTTAATTTGATCTTCCATTTCAATTCGGTTTATTTCATCATTAGTATTTGCTTGTTCTTTTAAGTTCGTTAGATCGTTTTCTTGTCGAATAACAGCTGATTCTTTTTGATCACTTTTGTTATTAATGAGAACTTGCTCTTCAATTTCTTTTAGTACACCTTCGTCATTAGTAACAGATTGCTCTTCATCTTCCTTTTGATTATTCTCACCGGTAATAGCAGCTTCCTCATTTATTTCATTTCGGTCCCCTTTTTTATCAGTACCAGATTGCTGTTCAATTTCCTTTTGGTTATTTTCATCATTAATGACAACCTCCTCTTTTGTTTCATTTTCGTTACTTTCTTCATTAGTAACTGGTTGCTCATCAATCTCATTTTTTACATTTGTATCGTTAATGGTAGCTTTCTCTTTTATTTTAATTTGGTCACCTTGTCCATTAGTAACAGGTTGCTCTTCTATGTTCTTTTGATTATGTTCGACGTTAATACCAAGATCATATTTGTTTTCATTTTTTTCACCTTCATTAGTAATAGGCTCCTCTATTTCCTCTTGGTTGTTTTCGTCAATAACGACTGTATTTTCATTTATCTCTTTTTGGTCATTTTCATCACTACTATCACATTTTTGGTCAACTTCAGTTTGGCTATTTTGGTCAGTACCTATTGTGCGCGAAAACTTATCGTTTTCTTCCCCTTCACATTTATCATTATCTTTTTTGTCTGCAAATTCATCATTCACACAATCATTTTTATCTTTTGATTGATTTTCTATATCTCCATGCTGATTTACTTTTACTTGTGCGTTTTCTTTATTGACGTCATGTTTTTCATGTGCTACAATCTTTTTTAAGTGTTCCTCCTTGGTATGATCGTTAGCCACTATTGCAATAGTACTTTTTATTTCTTCATTGGTATTCTCACTGACTTCATATGGCACCGAATGAATAGGCCTGTTGTCAATACTTTTATTCATCTGATACTTAGATATCACTTGTTGCTCATTCCCACGGCTGTAGTCGTCATCGTAAACTTTAGATATGATTATTTTGTCATTAAATACTTCGTTTGTTTCTTTATGTTCGATATTTTCCGATGTTGTGACTGCATTATTATTTAAATATACATCGTCACTTTTCAAATTATCATTTAAAAGAGTTTTCTCTGCTTTCATAGAAAGATCGTATTCCGTATCAAAACTTTTTTTCTCAGATGTATCTGTAACTTGCCCGTTTTGCTGTAACATTTGCATATCGTTATCATATTTCTGACGCCTTTGTTCTGCTCTTTGCCTGATAATAGTATTCGCTTTTAAAACTTTTTGTTCCAAAGTAAGACATTGTTTGGGCGCTATAACGTTAAAATAAATTACCAAATTAATATTAACTTAAGCAGAATCCATCAATGTTATGTGAATTTAGGGGTCGTTTTGGGTTCGAATTTCAATTCAAAGCCAAAATAATAATTCAAGTGTTACTTTAATACATATAACACACAAAAAAAAGCAAAACGGTATGATAAAACAGCAAAAGAAAGACTTGGTTCCACTCTATTGTTAACAAACTACAGTTCAACACAGACGAATCCTAATAATAAATCATGAACTACAGTTTATAAAGAAATAGTTGATTATTAAATTTAAATATTTTTTTAAACCTAACAATCTATACGCTTTAGCTGTAGCGCTGTAGCTAAAATACTAGGGTAGGATACTAGTAGCGTAAAAACCTAGAAAAGTAAATGGAGCTTAATACATATTCGAAATTACTTTTGAATTACAATACTTACTATTGTGGTCTCTCAACTCTAGCATTTTTTTCATGTGCTCCGCACAAAATTTATACACTTCAGTCGGATTATTTTTTAAAACCTCCTTTGTTAGCCCCTCCATTAATTCCATTAGTCCTGGAGGCATTTTGGGCGCAGGAGGGGCGTCTACGTAAGATCTCGAACCGAAAAGCTTCATGATCTATAATTTTTGAAGCGCGATGGAAAATCTCGTCACAAATCGCCCGTTTTCACTGGACACTTACCGTAAGCTTTGCAAGTAGAATCGCGCTCGGTAGAATCGACGGGCAAAGTGAACACTTGGCAACGGGTGTGCTAGTCGATACGTGTAGTGTTTGCAATTGGTCGCCATGGCAATGGGCCAAACTTGAACTTGAAACCAAAGCCTGCCATTATCGACCCAACAAGTTCAACGTACCCGAAAGTACCCACTGGTGAGCGGCAGCGGTGGACTCGACTGTGAGGCGGACTGAGTGAAGGCCGTTTCAACAACAAAGTCAAATTACGTTACTCGTAGACATGCGTTTGGTTTTTATTATTTTTATACAGATTCGTGTTACAAGTGTTATCAAAATTTCAGTAGTTGCTCCCTTGAGGGGGTACAAGACATGTTACAACATTAGTAATACAAATAACAGAGGGTTAACATCCTAGATTTTTAGTAAATAAAATATATAATCGTAATGATTAGCACTACCTAAGCGTGGAAGATATCGTAGGCCTCGAGATGGAAATGAGAAAGTAAAGTGATAGAAGTGGCGCGTATTCGGGCGCAGCGCGGCGGTTGAGGGGACGAGACGAAGCCGCCGCTAACGCCCGCTTGCACACAAACAATCCAATTCATGTGAATCAACTTTTTTATTTTCATACTGTGTTCTATAATAGTAATTTATATATAAGATCATATATTTAATTTTTGCAATGTTAATACATTATACATAACAAACATCTCCATAGTGTACATACATACATCGCGGTAGCGCTGCTGGCGGCGCGTTTCGGCGACGCTCCGCCGGTGATGATAGAAAAATTAATGGCTACAGTAATATCATACAAATTAATGACTATTCCCTTACAAATTATCATAACTACCTTTAGCATTGTTCTACTCCAATATGATCAAATGAACGTTTCCACCGAGCCGTATGCGTGTTATATGATGTCTCCAGTTCGCTCCGACCGATTCGACCTACTATCGCGTGCCACTCCCGCAGCTATGTATAAAAATCATCGTCCGCTATAAATTTATAATAAATAAATGCCTATTTACACTATGTAACTATACAAAATGATAGTACGACGAAATTACATTTTTGAATCCAGCATCTAATTTTTTTTTAAATGAAGGTCTCATATATAGAACAATCTACCCGCGGGTCCCTCCCGAGTCCCGGCCGCATTAGGGACCCGCGCACTAAAATATTATTACATCTTGCAATTTACCTATCTTTGTTTTTTTTGTACAATCATATTCAGCCGAAAGCTGGGTGCCCGATTATTACAAATATCGGTGATTCAAAATGCAATACAATCGATCATGCATCAATAATACATACAACTTTTGTTTTTTGTTTTCTTATTTTTTTTCTCAACTTATTTAAACAATTTAACAATGTTGGAAAAATCCTAAAGTAATGTATCATTAACCTATGTAAACATATATAAAATACTAGTACAGTACAATGACAGTGCATTCGGGGCGCGGATACTTCGAGAGTGTCGGATTGCAAAGATAGAGGGCGCAGCGAGCGAACCGACGGACAACAGTGGGTAGTGGGTTGCCACCTTCGCGTCTATCGTTATTGGAATATAGCGTTACGGATAAGCCGGGGACAAAGAACTCCACTAACGAATTTTATTTTACCCTAATATGCTATGAGCGAGAAGACATGCTTATATCACCTTAAAGTCCGCCCAAACATATTATATCCGCATAAATATCTAGTATAAAGAAATGTATAAAATTAAAAATATAGCATCTTTCATATATTTCTCTCAACACTATATAGTTTAGTATAAATATAACCAACCATGACTTTACACAATGCATCATGAACGCCCACAAAACGGAGTTTTCAATTACCAATCAATTTATTGCTAAAAGACTCGCGTCTAAACTAAAAGTTTCCATTTCCAAGACATACAGATACACATTTAGACCGGACACAAAGGAAGAAAAAAATGCATGGTACTCGAGTACCGGGTGGCAACCCAAAATAAGTGATCGGTACATGCCCGAACGAACAAATCATTAGAGGTGTAACAAAATGACGTGGTTAACGAAAAATGTAATTGAATAGACAGTACGAATGGATGCGTTATCGAGTAGAGTCGGGGCTTTGCCTAGCGCGGGCATCACTTGGCCACGCCGGCCTGCTGCCGCTTGTGGCTGATCTCCAGCTCGCCCAGCTTCTTCCACAGCTCGTCGCGCTCCTTCTCGCGTTTCTTCTCTCTAAACACGCAAATAAAAAAAATTAGATAATTCGAAAAAAAACCATTATCTATAAAAACATGTTTTTTGTATAGGAGCCCCCTCAAATATTTATTCTATTCTGTTTTTTGGTTATTGTTATAGCAGCAACAGAAATATATCATGTGCGAAAATTTCATCTATCACGGTTCATGAGTACAGCCTGGTGACAGACGGACAGACAGCAGTCTTAGTAAAAGGGTCCCGATTAACCCTTTGCAGACTAATTATGCATGGATGTCTTTGAAAGATCTGAACAATTTTCATTGAATAGTTGGCTAAACCCAGCTAAGTTTTACTGTGGCTGTTTAGAATTAGTTAGAAGAGAAGTAGCTAAAAATAGAAGAGCACCCTACTGATGTATAGTGTGTTCCAATTAAAAATAGCGAGAAAGTAAACAAACATAAGTCACCTACATAAATAAACGACTACAATAATGGATATGGTTAGTTAATATATCTCTTTATGGATAGGCATTGTGAGAATAAGACAGTTTCTGCTGATAAATTGGCATTTATGAGAAACTTAGCGAATTTTTTGTTTTCGTTTATCCATATAACTGAAATAGACTATATGTAATTATGTTATATGAGAAAACTTATTACGTAAGAGATTACAGTTGGAATTTTCTGTTCCTGGGCCAACTTAAAAATAAAAAATATATAACTGCTTTTACTGATAAATGCATCATATAGTTTATCTTGATGACCGAGTGGCAGTTGCCATAATGTTGGCTCTAGCATCGCAGGTCGTGGCTTCGATTCCCACCCAGAACAAATATTTGTATGACCTACAGATTTTGTATTGTGGGCTCATCTCTTTAATCTAATTTATGTCTCTAAAACATCTTTGTAACACAAGACTTCATCTTATAGCAAGGGTAGTAGCGTTTTTTTAAAGAGAAGAGAGAGGTAGGGTATTTTGGGTTTTTATTATAGCTAAGAACACTCAACCAAATCACCTCAAAATCAATTCAGCCATTCGGGAGTTATGATGCCATAGCCAGCCACACTACTTTAAGGGCTAAAATAGACCCATAAAATCCAAATTAGGTTGATTTCTGACTAGCATTAAATGCTTTGCACAGATAGATAACAAATAATTCTTTTCCTTTTTCTATAGTCAATTTTAACTTGTAAATATTTTTAACATTGAAATGTATTCTGCTTGATTGAATTACTGTAACTTGATCTCACTTTATTGAACATGTCAGATACTTCATCAATCATTGATTATACCATAATGTATCTTAAAACATTTTTTTATAATAATGCATAATATAAAATTCAAAACTACTCACTTTTGCCGTTCCGCCTTATAGCTAGCGGTGAGCTCATCAAAGAGCTTAGAGTTCATCTCCATGAATGTCTTAAGCACATTGTATACAAGCGCTACAATGGTCTGGTTCCAGTGCTCCTTGCTGATCCGATACAGGGCGGGGAACATTATGGGCATTATCACTTGGTTGTTCTCCTCCATCAAGGAAAGTATGTATTCATTGTTCCAAAAGTATAATGCCCTTTCAGCCACCTGAAATCAATTTGATTCCACATTTACATATTACATATTTACAAGATAAATCCCTCGCTAGTAAGTTGCATAAGTTTATAAAAAAGTTAAGGTTTCAACATTTCAAAATTTTACATAGATTATTTAATACAACAAAGTAACATAAAATGACTCCAAGAATTGTTAAGTGATAGATGGTGATGTTAACTATCATAAAATTATTGATAATAATATTGACACATGCTGATTTGGCAAACATATAATAATAATTAAATGGACATATTACAACATGATATCTTTCATCTTCAAAAATATTACTTATATGTAAATTTATTACTGTTGTAATTATTTATTAATGAAATAAAAGGGCAGTCAAAGCTCGTACTTTAAATTATGAAATATAAAATAATTACAATTAATTTTTATTTATAAATTTAACACACACCTGAAAATGTGGACTGGACACACATTTTGCAATTTGTCTAAATAATGGCTCTTGTATTTTGGCAAATTGAGCTGGCTCAATTACATCCAATATCTCTTCAATCTCGCCCAAGAACATTACCTGTAAACAAAATTTACAAAGTGTTTAATTTACTCACGATAATACAAAATTATAATACTACTAGTTAATCCCTGCGGGTCCACCCGCGTTTTTTTCCTATGTTGATTCAGCTAATAAACAATGTATCAAATTTAATCCAAATCCATTCATCCGTTTTCGCGTAATGCATGAACAAACATACAAACTTTCACATTTATAATGTTTATAAGATAATAACTAAAATTTTCAGGGTTATTATTTCTTGTTCCAAACAATTACTGCTTCACCAAACCTTTCCAGTAACTTAAATAAAATATCAGAAAATGTAGGTCAAATTTAATCCTCAAAAATATGATAAGGGTTTTTAAAATTCACATGTATCAAAATCAGATGACCGCATGTGCTAATAAACAAAATATAAAATTTATTGATGCAGGTGCCTAGATAAAAAAATCGATAAAGATTTTTTTATTTATTGCATTTCACTGCGCATAAGACAGTTGTTAGTGAAACTTTAAAAATTGCGCAGTTATTTCCCCCAACGGAAATCGATTTAGGCCGCACAGTCGGCTCCGTAACTACGTCGCGTTTATTGAATAAGAAATATTATAGTTTCCAAGCGGGTAGCTATTTGAATTAGTAGCCGCATAAATGCATAAGATACAGTTTTTTTTAAACTTTGTCATGGTATGGGAACCATAGAAAAATTATTCTGCTCTAAACGAGGAGATTCTATGTTCGACTGTATGTTTTTTTATGTATGTTTACTCTGTGGCCTAATTTTCATTTTTTTCATTTGAAATGACCCTTTAAAATTGTTCCCATACAATTTTCGTAAAAACCCGGTCCAATATTGTAAAAAATATATCATGTAAGTTCACTTCCAATGCCATTGAAGTAGCTTTCGCAATTTTCTGGGAAAATAAAGCTTGTTAACTGTTACTGAGAAACCGGATACTTATTATAGGTTATTGACCTTATAATTAATCTATTTGGCCCTAAACTTAAATTTGTCAAAGGATTATTGCTATGCTCAGAGTACAAATAACACGTCAATACGTCTGATAAAGGAAAATATGTTATCAATGTTATTTGAAGCCATGACCTCTAGTTAGATATTTTGACGTCAGTGAGCTATTACAAAAAATATAGTACATTTACCACCAGTTCGCGATATTCTCACCAAAATTAGTTTTTTACTAAATCGTCATTAAAAACACGAGTCTCTTTATTTATTTATTTTGAATTTAAAATTTAAAAGAAAATTGCAATTGAATTCAATCCCCTTAAAAAGTAACGTTAGTGGTAGTAGTAGTCACTAATAGTTCGCCACGAACTTGGACCTCACGGTTATTTTTTTTTACATTTATTTCAATATCTCTCCAAGTAGTAAACTGATTTTGATGCCCAACGAACATAAATATTGTACTAATATTACCTACATATATTCCAAATTTCATTTAAATTAGAACACTGGCTCAAAAGTTATCGTGGAATAAAGATACATACATACATAAAATGCGTTTTTGCCCCAACTTTAATTATTTAAAGAAAAACAAACTACTGAACATATTTTTATTAAAATTTTTATGGAACCAATCTGAAAGTATAATTTTTGGAATAAAAAATTATTTTCTAAATCGATTTATAAATTACGGAGTATGACGACAAACATCAAGCAAAAAAAAATCAACATTAATGAGAATTTTCATTTTTTCGCGCTTAATACGCGACTTTCTTTGATTTGTTCAAACTGTGTCAAATTTCATTGAAATCCATTCATCCGTTTTTGGGTGAAAACGTTAGAAACAAACTCACATTCGCATTTATAATATTAGAATACGTACGTACATACATACTCCTACTAAAGATCTATAGACGTAAGCGACAAAACTAACCATGAAGGCAATTATCAAAGACACGTGATAAGGCCGTATTGAGATTCAAAAGGAATAGTCACGAAAATATGATGAATGCTCTTCAGTACATTGTTATTCAAATCGTATTATAGTTAGAGAGCATGTCTGCCGCTAAGTGAATGACAGGAAAATTGCAACAGCCATTAGAGACGTGTTTTTTTTTTCTACTATATATATATAAAACAAAAGAAGAAAATTATATCTATGTCCTTCATAGACTTTGAAACTATCCGACCGTTGTGCCGCATACCGGTTTCATTTGAAAAGCAATAATGCAATTGTGGTTTTAGACAAAAAAGACTGGTAGCACACGCTAGGTATCCGCTAGCATGAAGTATAAAAAAAACTACAACTAGCTTTTGCCAATGGCTCCGATTTCCCTTTTGTATTCATTTTGTCAATTAATTGTTTTTCAGGATGTTCCTTTTCGTTCTTCTTTACATCAGACATCATATTGCAATTTAGTACTCAGCGTGAAAGCGGCTTATGAGAGGTAAATGTGTTGTGCATAAATACTGGATTG
>DWHK01001162.1:0-11662 GCA_018247855.1 Graphium androcles
AATTAAGAAAATAACAATTTCATTGGTGCCGGCACCGGGGTTTGAACTCAGGTTCGCCTCGAGTATACAGAATTAAATTCGAGCGCCCGGACACTGAGCTACCAGGGCTCAGTAAGGTTGAGATGAAAGCGGCACTTTTTCTTTAAATAGGTTCACCGAGATTATATACAGTCTGTTTGTTTATTTCGCTGAACGTAACCGAAAAATAAACGATTCCTGTTATAACCTCCCTATCTTGATATTTAGATATATATCGCGTAATATAAGTGTATCAGTAGGAAGTAATTTGCTCTTACAGAAGGTCGTTGTGATAACACATTGTACCCGACGGTTGACTCTTGGCATATAAGTGGATTAATGTATAACATTGTTCATTATTACGCCATCCGACAAAAAGAAAAAAAATTAAACAAGTTATAAGAATTGTAGTGATCAGATTATGTAGATTATAAATGTTGTTGTCTGTTTTTTTATACAACCGTTTACATCACAGTTCCTCTTTTTGTCTTTAGCTTTTAATACCTATATGTCAGCCAGTAACATCGTAGTTCCTTAACGATTGAAACGATTTTGATTTAGTTGTTTTATTTTAAAGGAAGATTAGATCGAGAATGTTCTTTTTCTATAATTTTCAAAATCTATTTAGCAGTTAGAAGAATATGGGCTTTTTTTAGTTTAATAAAAGGACTTTTCTGTAATAGGCCGAATAATTATTACGTATGTTAATGTGGATGGGGTGCATAATGACGAACGATCACTTGATGTTAAATGATTACCTGTGAAGGTCATTAATAAAAGTCCTTCTGACCGAATTTCGGTCCCGGCGCCGATCTAATCTCAGTCAGCCAACTGCGCAAGAGATATTATTGTGCAAAATGTACGTACGTGTAGACAGACACAGGTTCCTGTTGTGTTCATTCTCTGTTCCTTTACTCTCATAGCCTGATGGGACGGATGTCGGATATGACCGGAGAGAGATCAGGCGCAACTTTATTTTCAGATAATCGGGTGATCAGCCCGCATTGCCCTAACTCAACTGAGAAACAACTACAAAAAGTTATTGTCCCCCCGCAGGATTCGAACCTGCGGGTTGTAAAGTAAGGCCACAGAGGCTGTTAGAAGAAGAAGATCATCAGCTGATATACGCAATTGCATTGCACTCTTTAAAAGAGTCGGCCTAAATTATGATGCCCACCATATGCAGGGCGAAAGTTTTTACTCATATTTATTGTGTGTCGTTGCCAACGTCTGCTCCTATATTGAAACAACAGTTAAAGAGTTCTTCTAACTAATAACGTTATATTAATAACTCTTAATTAAATTTAAATTTAATGATTCATTGAATACCTATGTTAATGTAAAATGTATGAAAGTAAAGTTTAAATTCAGACAATCCAGATAATAAATGATTAATATTAAAAAGCCCTTTGAAATATGTTTTTGTTGACTCTTTAAAATCATATAGAATTAATTACCTTTATAAATATAAATAATATATCATTATTAACAATTAAAATATTAAACACAACATCAAACATAGAGATCTTATGCTAAACTAACTATTGCCTGCGATTTCACCCGCATAATATTGCTTTTAGGTTTAATTTTTTTTATACGGAACCCAAATTCTTTTTCAAAAATAAAAGTAGGCTGTTTTACTCCTTATTACAATAGCAATAGCTAGAAATCTGTTAGTGAAAGTCCCGTCAAAATTGGTCCAGCCGTTCCAGAGATCAGCCGGAACAAACAGACAGACAGACAGACAAAAATTGTAAAAAATGTTTTTTTGGTATATGTACCGTATATACATTCATAAAATTGGTAAAAAGCGGTTATTTTATTATTACAAACAGACACTCCAATTTTATATATTTGTATAGATTAAAGCACTAAAGGAATAACAATAAAATTTATACAAAATCATACTTACAGCAATACATATTTGACTGTCATAACATTATCATCAAAATCTTCACTGGGGCTGCATTTGGCCATTGTGACGTCCATTTCTTTCATTATAACAAACCTCCTTGTTGCATTGTAAAGTTCATCCTGAAATGAAAGGATGATCCACAACAATAACAAAAAATAACATATTAAAAAATGAAAATGTAATCTTTCTTTTCTAATTTTAAACATTTCTCTTGCCCCTTCTCTACTTGATAAACACCTTCCGTCAATAAATCCATTGGTAACAGTTTTTGCTTAATAACAGCAAACCACCTTCTTTTTGATAATGTTATAATGCAACTTTAAAAATAAAGCAGATAATAATAATCTGCATAATTACAATGTGCTTCCAGAGAAGTAATTACATATTAATTACAAAAATATTGTTTAATTACGTTTAATATAATACATAACATCAACTTTGTTTATAATGAATTTAAATCAATAAAATAAAAAGCAAAACATTTTTCAATACTAGGCCCTGTAAAAGGTTTCAACTATAAAGGATTATATTTAAAAATAATTTATATTATTACTATTATATTGATGCATTAATTCACACATTTATTTGTTTTCAAACATTTCCTATATTCTTAAATATTCTGGATGACTAAATTGAAATAAAAACAAGCAAAGATAATATAACATATAAAAAGTTATACAATAAACAATAAGACAAACATTTTACATTGAAATCAGCTAACATATAGATTATGTTTTATTACTTTGGTAAAATTTTCCTCAAATAAAACTTACCATACAATTTTATATGAGAAATTAATAAGTAAATAACATTCTTACCAATCCTTCTGGTCCATGCAGAGTAATATTCGGTACGCCAACATCTTGTAGCGTAAGAGAGAGGCCTGGTAATCCACCAAGATTTTTCCATGTTTTGCTGGTAATGAAGATGTGATCCAGTCTTGTAAGTTTTACCTTGTGTTCATGAGCAAGACGCTGAGTTGATTCACCACAATTGAATAGATACCTAAGAAATATTAATATACGAAATAATGCAGTATAATTAAAAAGAAGTTTTTCAATTTAGGCAAAGCTAACCAAATAAGCTCATTTCATATTACATATGTAGATATATTTATGATGCAATAAGAAATTGGTAGAACAAGAATAGATGTTATTACCGTTTTTGATCCGTAAATAGATATAATGTGTTAGGAGCTCCTCGTGTTCCCGAACCGAGTACTTGAAGGTATACCGTACTAGGCCCATAATTTTGAGCCTTTTTAGATATTAGTTGCCGTTGCCGCTGGGCTTCGGCAATTCTTGCTGAATTCGCTTTGGGCATATTGGCTAGAAATTCCAATAGCCGTTGACTTTTATCTGTGCTATAAAACCTAAAGCTACACTTATTAAAACTAACTACAGAACGAAACAACACTATTATACCGTACATGTGTTTTGAGGTTATTTGTATCAGGGCCTAAGTTTACAAGGCTTCGTATAGTGTTAACAAAAAGATTATTTGCAGTGCATATTTTTAAGGTACTCTAAATTAATTATACATTTTTTGATTTAGAATTATTTACAATTTATCTGCCTGCGCTTTTCTTTCGGTGATTTTGACAGTTTGACTTTGACATTGGCAGATGCCAGAATTTGATTTATTTGTTTTGTACTATGGAGACGGATTATAAGTTGCCCATAAACATAAAAGTTCGTCATTATGTTTTACACATTGAATGTGAATTTTATGTTTATGTTTATTGAAAAACCATTTGCTTAGGAAAACTTATAACATCGCTTTTTACAAAAGGAGAAAGTAAAAGTAATGTTTTGTAAAAACCATACCAATGTTACCATGTTAAAAATAATCATTTGGTATTTTATATTTATTTAACGATGACAACATTGTATTAGAAAAATGGCGTTCTGTACAGCTGTGGGTTGCGCAATTTATATGTAAATGTGCACGAAAATCTTAATAAAAATTAAAATTTTATGTGTAATAAGTAGTCCAGACTTATAAAATGTTATTTGTGTTTTATTAATAGTGTAGATATTGTATAGTGTTGTGATATTGTTCATTGGTGCAAACCTGTCATGGACCGTGTATTTTTTTGTGTTGTGATGATGTATTAAAATTATTTATAATGAAACGAAAAATAATGTGGCTGTGCAAATAATGTAACAATGATGGGTTTCTTATGGGTGATTTTGTTTTCGGCCTCGACGGGCCTTCATTTGATACAAGGGTTACCTGTGAAGCCAACGCCGCCTGTCTACCCTCACGGTAAGTGAACAAAATTGCATGTTTTTAAGTTCATTACTTTGTAAAATAATATTTTATATATGTGAAACAAATCTATGCATGCTTATATTAATATAACAATAGAGTGTTATGGAAAATAATTTTTAGTAATGTTTATATGAAAATATTAGTAAAATAATAGTGGGTAGTCTTTAACTTTCTCGTTTAACCGCCAACTATTTGAGTATCACGTGTATATTTTAGTCGGATTTGTATGAAGGAAAATATATGTGTTCAAAAAAATTTACTTAAATATTATATTTACATATCCCTAGAAAATCAGTAAATAGTATTTTATACTTATCGTTTTTAATTTCTTCAACTCTTAGTACCTACAAAGAGACCATTGTCGTTGATTTGTCTAGTTATGGAATAAAATTGCCAACATTGTAAAAACACAACATACTAAAATTATTAAAATCAACAACAAACGAAACAGAACAGTTCTGATTAAATTTTTTTTTTCTTAGATGCGAATGAAGTGGCGGTCTTTAATGGATGGAGCTCACAAGGCTTGTATATGCTACCAGCGCTGGCGCTGGTGCTAACTGCTGTAGGACTTCTGTTTGGATGCACTTGGTGTTACAGTAAAGATTGCAAGGTAAGGCTCGAAGATGTAATCATTTTAAGTGTTAATTTTTGTTGAGTTATTGGATAATCAGTCTATTTAAATGTATGCATAACTATATCAATACTAATTTGGGACTTTTATTGCTTTATCTTATGGTATCAAGAATACTTCTTCATTTCATTATAAACAAGTAATTTATAATATTTATTTTAAGTAATTGAAACTAAAGATATTATTATCGGAATAATACAACTATGAAAGATTGATTTGATCATTTTTATTTATAGAAAGTAGTAAGTGTTATGCACATTTAATCTTATTTGGTTTTTTTATAATCAATATTCATTGTCACAGAAAATATAGTTGGAATAATATTTAATACAAATATATATCCTTACATTTTTTGTCTTTAAAATAATAAAAAATACTCCTTCATATAAGCTCTAGAGCTGGTGTTGTAAGGGCATTTTACAAAGATAAATTTCACATACCAACATATCAAAACACATCCAAAACAATATAATCTCTAGGCCATACAGATAATGGCTCCGGGTGGGAATAGAACCCACAACTCGCAATGCTGAAGCCATTGGCTTAGCTACTATGCCATCAAAAAATATTAGTGTTACAAAGAGATTTTTTAATATTCTTAGTTGAGTATTCACATGTTAATATCTAATAATGTTGAGATATTTAATGTTATCAATGTATGTTATGCAAATGGATAAGAATACTTAGCAAATAAACTTGTTTACCATAATTTCTTAATTGTATAAGGCTGAACTTTATTCAAAATAGAAAAGTTTTTCTCTCAGTATGGATGTACAGAATGTTTTCCTCCCTGTCTTCCTCCCTGTCTTCCTCCTAGTCTTATTCCCAAATTACTTGGGGTTAGCTTCTAATCCAACCAAATTTTACCTGAATAACAGTTTTTACACAGAGTGACTGGCATCTGATCTCTAGAACCCTAAACTAAACTGATTTCGATGGATGGATTAGTTGTCAAGATATTTGAAGGCACTGACATCCTTTTAACTATTGTCAAAGGTCTTCTTGACAACTAGGACCGACTTTTTACATGCACATCTGACGCATGGATCATCTTAATGTTCAGGCAATCGGATGATCGGCCCATTTTGCCCTAAGCCAATTAAGAAACAACAACACAAAGTCATTGCCCCCTGCGGGATTCAAACCCACGACCTCGGGTTAGTAAAGCAAGGGCCTATACCACTAGGCTACAGAGGCAGTTTGTTTGTTGTGTGTTGTTGTGTGTTTTCCTCCCAGTTTGCATATATATTTTGACCAAAATTTAATATTGGTTTGAATAGTCTCTTCAATGAAACCAAACCCAACATTCATGTACATTGTACATTTATACAGTATACACTGTTCACAATACTATTGTTGCATTATTTATTACAACTTGTAGAGTTTTAGTATGATTAAAGTGCATAATTTATTTGCTTAAAGTTTCTTGACAGATTGAAACAAATGGTAGTTAACTATACAACACAATAGCTATTCACTTGAGCATTTTTTTTAAAACTTAAACACCAAAACAAAAAACGTCGGAAAATATTATTTTTTTCATACTTACGATGACCTTCTTTTTGTAATCATAAGAAACAAATGTTTTTATAATAAAACCTCTGGATTTAAGTCTATTTAAATCTGATTATTTCATTATTCTATTTATCCATCCACTTTTTTCGATAGTTTGATGAAGTATAGAACAGATAGTTCTCCGTTCTAAGATTATACATCATCCTATGTTACGGTATCATATTTAAAAATTCTGACGCTGAAAATACATTTTTTTTTGCATTTCTGAGAGAATACTCAGGAGTCACAGTTAATTAATTGAAACGGCAGTAGTGTAGTACGCCATGCCTACGGTTGCGCTGAGAAAAACAACTGCAACTTTTCAATGGGGAGACGCAAGCACGCTCGGAGCGAGTTTTTTTTTTTAACTGTAAAACATTTCGAAGTGTACAAGCAACAGTTTAGGGATTTATTTTATTACGTACACGCTTTTCAGTACGTTTAATGTCGGTGGTGTTTTGCGACCAATTTTATTTAATCTATAATAATCGATTTGAATATAAATATTTTGCAGATTTTATCGCGTCCACATTTGTTTTTACAGACACTTTGTCCTGTAACCATTTAATATGTAAAGAACTAGCAGTGCCCGCGGCTCCACTCGCGTGGAATTGTGTTCGTGACATAAAACTTTTTCAGCTTATATTTTGGCCACTTTACACGATATCTTTACAATGTATAGCCTATTCGTTATTGTGATGTATAAGCTATATCACTGTAAAGTTTCATGAAAATCCGTTCAGTAGTTTTTGCGTGAAAAAGTCACAAACATCCATCCATCCTCACAAACTTTCACATTTATAATAGTAAGTAGGATTCGAAATGTAGGGAATTAAAAAATAAAAACAAACACGATAAAAAACGTAAAATAGTTTCATTTAATAACCTATATTTATGTAACAGATGTTACTGTTTTATTTCACAAACTTTGACACAGAAAAAAATATGGTAACATAAATTCGTATATCTGTACGGCGCCTTACTAAAGAGATATATAAAAAGAATAGTTGTAATAGTAGCTGGCCGTAAAGAGACATGTTTATAGTTTTGACATTTATCTCTGCAGATGACTCTAGCAGATTTGAATCCGCCGCGGTGTCAACAAACACAGTCACCGTCCGCTTACGCTGTGCTGTTTATTTATTTTTATATTTATTGTTATCGAGGTTTTTGTGAAACAGAATGACGCTAATAGCGCCCGTCGCGTTGTTGACTATCGTAAACACGAGTTGGGTTTTTTTAAACGTAGAATTCCATCAGGGCTAGACGCTCCGCTGCGCCCAAAGTTTGCCGAGTTTCGAATTTCGCTCTTCGAATAGGGTTACCAGGATTCAGTAAATAGAAATTGGGACGTTTATATTTCATTTTTATTTGTCCAGCTTGTTAAACAGGTCTGGTAAAGAAGGCAGTGAACATGACAATTGTGTAATATTTTTTTAAATATCTTTTTATCTGAAAGGAGATCTATTGTAGGATATGGAATCCATCGTTCTTTTAATGCGAAACCTCTCTTTTCGTGGCATATCGTTGTTGTTTTTACGATAGGCGAATATTGTGTCTGTATTACATAATATCTGAAAATATCAGCTTACCCTGTCAAAAGATATAAGTATATATGAGCATAATATTTAGGGTATCGCATGGAAAGGCGCACGGTATACGGTTCACGTTTAAAGGCCGACTTGTTTGGGGATTTCTTCAAAAATTTATTATATATTATATTTTTTTAAGTGTTTGATAGTAAAACGAATACCATCCGAAACCTAATTGGGCTACGCTTATAGTTTTGGAACCCATGGTAGAATTATGAAGCAATTCCAGCTGCTGAGAACAAAGCCAGCCTCAGCCATCTCTTAAAAGAGTTGAGAGAAACTTACATTGTTTCATTTTCTGAGAAGTGATCGAAAAAACTTCTCCCAACCGCTTCCGTCCCCAATCAAGGGCCAATAACGATGCAGAGTGTAGACAAATTATATCAAAATTCAATATCAATTCTGGTTCTTTTCAAAACCCCTTGCTCCAGTACCCTAACTATTCATATAAAAAATGCGATCGCACGTTTGTCTGTACCATACTACAGCGTGCGTAAGTACCTCGCGTTGGCCGGGCAGCCCGTAATCAGCGGACGCGGTGGGGTCGTTGACCCATTGTGCTATCGCACCCCACGTGGATCTGTCGCATTTATTAATATGTCCCTCTACTCTGCCCGTTGACCCCAAAGACCTCGTGACCGAATTATGCTCTCGGCCGATTTAGAAAAATCGGCTACTGTGTTTGGTTCATAACAGCACTTACAATACCATTATTTTTTATTGCTCGATGAGATTTAAATTCACGTAAGCTCTCGACATGGTTGGGCAAGGGTGGGTGAAGTTAAGCAAAAGTGGTATTACTTTAACTTTAACCTAATGTGATCACAATTCTATAGTTTACTTAGAAAAATCGATAAGCAACAATGTTTTAGTCATATCCTCCATAAGTTAATCCTAAAATTACACATTGTATTATGAAACAGCTTTATGTTACGATATACATACATACATACGTCCGATCATTGTAATTGGGAATTCAATCGGATTCCGAATATTTCTATATAGAGTTTGAAAGATTACAAGGATTTAATGTTATTAACTTTGACAGAGAACATTTTGGTAAAATCGTAACCTTCTTCCGATACGAATTGTATTCAATTCGTATCTGAAATTCAAATTTGTTCCAATGATATATAAAAAACAAGTTTGACCTATGACACGTCCCGTCAACATTGAGAGAATATGTTCATTGAACTTTTAAGCATCTACTTTGTAAATTTCTTGTTTATTTATATAAAAAATACACAGTTATTTGACACTTAATTGGAAGAACCTATCAGGACACAACAATAAGCTTAACACAGCAAATCGTATTGTTTTCTTTATTTACATGACATAGGTGAATACACTAACTTGCAGTGGCAAAATTCTTTATTCAAAGGTGAGCCACATTGCTGTAGAGACAATAAATGACGTGTATGTCACGTAGCGTGTCTCACATGTGAGGTTTGTGTTCAAAAATGTATAAAAAAAGAAAAGCTTTTTAATGATGAACGGATGGCGTAGTGGCTAAAGCGTTAGCTGCGGCGCCGCAAGTCGTGGGTTCGATTCCCACCCGGGGCAAATATTTGTATGACCTACAAATAGTTTTTTTCGGATCTGGGTGTTTGTGTCTGTGTTATTTATGTTTGTAAAACGCCCTTGTAACACAAGCCTTAGAGCTTACAATAAGGGCAGCATTTTTATTGGTTTTTAAAAAATCCCCTTAATTCGCCACAACTATCATATAAATTTGTCAAATGTGTGGAATAACAGAAGTAATGAAGAAAGTAACTAACATAAAAATGTAGAAAAAATATCAAAATCGCACAGCGACTGTAAGAAACAGTACTAGGGTAGCATAGAATTGTGAGAAATAATAAACTGTCTAAAAATTGAGTTCAAATGATTGATCTTAAGTTTAAGTCTCACATGTTTCACCTTTAGGGTAAGTTTCTGAATGTTTTATCCTAACACCCCAGAATTTATATCTAGCTCATAGAAAAACGAGCAATATAGGTTCACATTTAATGGATGTGTTGTTTAAAAAAACAGTCAATTGAATGTGTAATGTACTAGGGTGACACGACAGCTGTATAAAAATATTAGAACACAACACTGCCTCAGAGAAAATACCAGGGTTACAGAAGTTACATGCACGTAAGAAAAATTACCTTGTGGGCATATTGGGTGGGCGTGTAGGGTCACTATCCGTATGCACTAATTAGTCTATATTATCCGATCCGCGTGAGTCAGGGCAGATGGGACAGCCCGGGACAATTACTCACCCGCGCATCACACACTTGGCAGCTGTCTGACGTTCTATTCTATGCGATGATGCGCTGCCGACACGTGCTTGTGTTCAGACTTATTAGGCGCTTTCCCTTCGGCGTATTCAGTTTCGGCAGAGTTTCGGTTTCGCACGTCTGAGACAAGCTGTCACCGGCGGTTCTGCTTGCTCGAATTTCTTTTACGTGGACCGTAAGAAACGTAATAACAAAATGTACAGAATTAGGATCACGGCATTGATCCATCCCACATAAAATGCATGATTTTTTGATGATAATATAATCAGTTTTGCTTTATTGCTCTTCAGTGGATGCTAAATTGAATGCAAAAAAAACATCCGATACCCTACGTTTTTGAGAAAACAATTTGTTCGCAGCGTATCTCCTCCGCCTGGAAAGAGTCACGGTCAACAATGATTAGCCGTTAGCATTTTTTCGAGCGGTAAAATTAGTAGGTTAATTCATTTCCATTAAAACGAACAAAATCGAATCGACATATATGTGCATACAAAGTCGTCATCTAACGCATCATCTACCAATACTATGCCAACTTATTGAGATTTAATCAAGCACAGTTTGCAAGAAAGAAAGAAAAACATCTGAACAATGAGTTTCCTTTGTGTCCATTACATAAAAATATTTACATATCCTTCAATGTAGAGGAAAAAATGAAACCGTACCGAGCTAGACATGTTAGTAAATCGTTTTACAAGATTACATCGCTAGGCATAAGGAAATGGATGTCTAGCAAGCCTTTAACGATTTTTAAATAGTCATTTTCCATGTTTATAATTTTAATGTCCGGTGTAGAGGCAGCAAATCTGAATCGTAACCGGTGATTGGCCAACACCCTGCTATGTTTGGATAATTTAACTCACTACCCCATTAAATATTTGAATCCGTTTGATTTTGTTACTATCTAAAAGTTTTAATCGTCAATTGTAGACTTTTCCGCTGCGGGAAGAGCGGGTTTGTATCGAGTTGGGAGCACCACTTAAGCTTGGTGACTTCATGTTCTCCCTGACTTCATAAATCTCCAACTCCTATCCTCATATCGATGGTAGTCTGCGCTTTTGACGATTTGATAATTCAGGAGTCTGGTCTGGTTTCTGGTATCAATTGTCGCAAACAGTATTTTCGAATCAATACGACGCAGGGACCTTCAAAAAGAGAGTTAATTCCTTTCTTAAAGGCCGGGAATGCTTTGGTAACTGAATACATGTAAATATTGCAAATTTTGCTGTGCTAGCCCAGTGTCCGGACGGTCGCCTTCAATTCAGTTTACTCGAGGTGAACCTGAGTTCAAACCCCCGGTGCCGGCACCAATGAAGTTGTTAATTTCTTAATGACAATTTTAAGTGCTGATTTACCACGTGCTCAACGGTGAAGGAAAACATCGTGAGGAAAC
>DWHK01001163.1:0-11662 GCA_018247855.1 Graphium androcles
TGTCCATGGGCGACGGGATCACTTAACATCAGGTGAACCGTCTGCTCGCTTGCCAACCTATCCTATAAAAAAAAAAAGAAACACAGACACCAACACTAAAATGTGAAACAACAATTTGTAGGTCATACAAATATTATCTTAGCCACTGCGCCAACCGGTCATTTCAAATAATTACTATTTTTTTTTTGGGATAATCAAATCTGTATTGCTCTATAGATGTGCAAGTTCTGTCTGTATATTTCATGTTAGCATTAAATTTTGTTACAAATGTTCTTTGATTTGCTGTTGCTAATTCTACCATTATTTTTATTTTTATTGATGCGTGATGGTGTTTTCACAGATGAATAAGTATAAAATTACTTAATCCTTTTGTACGTATGTATGTCATCGAACTTCTCCTAAACGTCTGGGCAGATTTTAATGAAGAATGTGTGTATGTGTTCTTGTGGGATTTAAAAGGACCATTTCAAGTTCTCTAGTGTGTAAAATAATTCAAGTCAATGTACAGAGAGAAATCTACCTGCGCAGTAAATATGACGTAAGAGTGGATACGCAGACATAGATCGAATCAGCCCTCTTTATTCTCATAGCTTGGGGAGAGAGTCTCGGATAAGGCAGTTAAGAGATTTCCAGTACAAAGGTGAGGCTTCCGATAAGAAAATTTTACAAAAGGGGGCAGTAACGGGAATCATGGGAAACAGACAAAAAGAGTCTTAGTCTTTATTCACTCTCTTAAATGTCATAGTCTTTACTTGTATTTCAATTGGTTTTCGAAAATTGTAGTGTCTAAAAACTTTACTTGTTAATAAAATGGCATGTATAAAATTGTAGGTGAATGTTTCTTACTTAATTATAACGTGAACCATTTTATTAATCCTTTCGTATTTTTTATACCATTTCACGTTATCATTATCATTTTACACGTTTATATCATATTAAGAAATATAAAAGTACATGGAAACATAAAATTATATTTTTGTGTATGTGAACATTTCTTTTGTGCCAGTGTTATAAAACATCGGCTACTTACAATCGTGTTATGACGGATTACCAAAAAAATATTACTCAGTGATGCATACGTAACCTCTTTGTGTAAATTTTGTGATTTAAAAAAAAAACATTTTTTAATCGAAATGTATTTGATTGTTTTGATTTGAAAACTAATATAATATTAATTTTAAAATTGTATTTCATTAGCTACTTTTATATTGTTTTAATTAACAACATTAAAATGAATAAACTCATTTTTCTAATATTCATATTTAAGTCACGAATAATTCTTTATTAAAAATGGGTCTTTTTTGGACACTTAAATATACTTACGTAATAAGTAAACATTTTTAGAGACATGTTTATAATCCTCTGCGAATTAGTACAGTCTATTTTTGTACAAATCAAATTTGATCATCTTGACGTGAAATACCGAGGAAAGTCATTCTATGGCGATGCTCCGTTAAGCCTATAACTCAACCTTCAAAAAAAAATTACATAAATTACTGCGATAACTCGTACTTAATGTAGTTTAACTGTTAAGCAGAAACAACGCCCCTTACTTATGTAAGAAAATTTTAACAACACTATATGCATGTTTATAGCGAGAACAGATTTTTTAATTCAGCAATAAATATAAGAATAAACGCTATGAAACATTTGCACCATTAGTCAACGCTATAGATGTAAAACAATCATAAAATCAGAATGTTGACATATTAATGGAGTTGGAATTCGAAGTGCAACGTGGAAGATGTCGTCGAATACGACCTCTGTAAAAGTCATAACCTTGCGTAAACACTTAGAAGGTAGATTAGAATTACATATTACTCGCAAAGGGTACGCAATGGTACGCCATGCTATCAGATGTCTTCGCAATTTTACTTGTCAATATTGTATATGGGAAAAAATTACATCTCTTGCCATACCAGCACATCGGAGCTACGAACCGGGTATGAAAGTGATGGCTCAGGGCAGAGAGCGAGTAAGTGGCAGGGGTGTAGTATATAAGTGAGCGTATAACTACCACTCTGACACAGTTCCGAAGAGACCTCACGTGCATCGTTGTCGCACGAATTATCAAAAAAAAACTAACAATGAAAGTACTGGTGAGTTCAGAAGCTTATTATTTTTACGCGTCTCTTATAGATTAGTTCAATGTCAATTTCTTTTTCGCGTCCTATTTGAAATTGTACGAATACCGCAATAGTCGTAAAAAGCTGCCTGTGGAAGCTGTAAGCTAGACATCGTGATTAGCTTAAGACGTTGCTATAATGTTTGTGGATTTCCGCAATCATCTCTTGCGAGATGCATTGCCGAATAGGGTCGGCTGTTGAACTTTGACATAATGTTCGGAAATTCATCTTTAAATGCTGCATTGGTCAATAGGACAGTGTGTAAATTATATCTTTTTATTTAAACAAAATGAATTATTTTAAAAGATTCTGTCAGTTAGTTACGATTTTTCAAGTACTCTGACATATTTTTTTAATAATTATTAATATCTCGTATAAACAACACAAGTTAGTGATTGGACGTTCCGTAATGGTCCAATTTTAACCGTAAGATATTAAATTATTTTATATTTAATAAAATTTTAGTGAATATTACACTTGTCAATTAGCGTAATATTCTTATGAAGAAATTGCTTGATATATTACATGTTTATGTGTTATGTCATTATGATGTGTCAAACGCATGGTTGTGTGTGTCAAGGTTTTATTTATTAATGCCATGTATGTCTGACGTATATAATATAAAATTTTATTTTTCTACACTTTTATCTAAATAAAAAAAATTTGATACTCGTCCGTTTTCTTAATTTTCGTAAGATACGCGTTTCATAAATGTTTGCGACTTATTTTGCGTATAATTCAGAGTTTGGTGAATCGATTATTTTATAATTTAGTCGTTTCAAAATTTAAGAATTGATTTTAAAAATTAATAATGTGCTTAATTTCCTTTAAATCAATTTTTGCATAATAAAAAAACAAATATGTAAATGTCTGTACATTTTATTAGACGTACATATGTACATTCAAATTTACAATGTCATATTACAGTTACAATATCAGCAGGAAAAGAAGTTTTAATCCGTGTATATCATAAAATAATCATGTTACATATTAATTAATATACTTAAATTAATATATAGTATTATTATTTTCTAGTAGATATATGTCACCGAGGGTTATATTTTCATTTTATTTATACTGATAACTATATATTCGAAGATTAACGAAGCGTAAATAATCGAGGAACGAATTAGCGTAGTTGCTAATTTACCGACTTCGTTGCCGTAGGTAGGGAGTTCAAATCATTCCGTATACCCACGCATTATGTATTTAGTTAGCAAGAAAAGGGATGATACCAAAATTCGATGTTCGTGCATAAGAAAAAAGAGTACGTTAAATGCTTATATTTTATTAAATAGCAAGTGTTTAATTAAAACCTTTTGAAATATGATATAAGTAAAAGGCGATATTTAAAATAACGGTTGTATGTGAAATATTCTTTGAATAAAAATATATACTGAAAAATAGAAAAATTTAAATTAAATTTTGAAATTGCGTTGATTGTAAGCGGTTATGATATGACAATTAATTCTTATAAAATCTCCTTTTTTAAGTCTCTAATCAACTCACCAACTTAGAGAGAATAAATAAATTTGATATACATAAAATAGGATCATATTTCAAGATAACCTATTAGGATTGCAAAATATTCGGTTCGAGAGCAATGCGTCAATTTTACATTACCTACTTTTTAAGACATGCTATTATACAAACTATCTTGTTCATCGTGCCGGCGATTGCGTAACAGTACTTTCTAGGTCACGATGTTTTTGGCCTCAGATATTAAAGGCCCCGTTCACAGGTCGTGTTCGAAATCTCTAGTCAGAATGCGGCGAGACAAAAATCATGTCATGCAGTATAAAAGAGTAAAAAAGGCGCGTCATTTAATAGAAAGTTATATAAAACACTTGCATAATAAAAAACAGATTAAATAATACAAATATTCCTAAAGTAGTAGTAGTTAGTATGAACAAATTGATATGCCTGTTTAGACAATGATATTGTTTTTAGTAAACACTACAATTTATTATTCATACGTGAATGTCGATGTGATGTTCATATATGATGATATAAATCAAACATAAGACTTAATAAGGTGTTTATACGTTTCGGGGAATTTAGTCTTACGAATTTACTTAGATAATACTAATACACTGTTATATAGATAGGTTACAATTGAATCGTTATGTATAATCAATGTATATTTATGAGACTGCATAACGTCAAATTGCCGACACTCAAGGAAACATAAAAGCCGAATACTACCGACTTACGTATCGTAATCGACAAAAAAAACTGCAGTAAAAGAACAATGAGGCGTGCAAAGTGCGTAAAGAAAAATTACACTAGCATCTGACTCCGAAGGCCGGCCTGATACGTTTTACAACAGCGGAGTATTGTTACGTAAAGGCGAAACATCGTTTTGCTGATTTTCAGCGCTAAAAGCATGGCTAAAGCGGCGTCTCGGATCACAATGAAAACAATGCACCAGGGTATATGTAAGCGCCGATACTTGTTTCACCGTAGTCCGCTTTCGCCCAAGTTGCGTGTCGAATGAGGCAGTTTTGCAACTATGGTACCCATTGTATCCGCTCCACCTTAAATTGCAACATCGTGTATATGATTAAGCTCGTCTCTGCATGACATTGATACGCTTCTTTTGTTCATATATTTAAAGATGTAAAATTATTTCGCATTCCAGGTGACATTATCCGCAGTGCTGGCGATAGCGGCGGCTCTCCCTCAAAGGAAAGTGTCGTTGAGGCCAGAGGAAGACCAGCAGCCCGCTGAACAGAACTACAACTTCCAACCAGACTACAGGCCAAAGCAGGTCGAAGACTTCAGGCCTAGAGTGCAACTGGACACCACTACTGTCATTCCCATCATTCGTTTCGACAAGGAACAAGGCACCGATGGAAGCTACAACACTGCGTAAGTTAATTTACTTATAGAAATAATTATTTCTGAAAACAATTTCACCATCAATAACAATATAAATTAATTGAAATATTGTACTTTTATTATTGAACAATTATAATTCAACGAAATTACAAAAATCTTAAGTATTTGAAACTTAAAATCATTGATGAAATAAGGTGCAACATGTAGGGTGTTTTTATTTTTATAAGTGGTTCTATGATTTTAATTGAATGAATTAAGAAAGATATAACTGTCGTAATTTAATCCTTAAATTGTTCCTTATTTTATGGTATCTCGAGGCCCTACAATGACCGAAGTAAGGCCGAATTTTAGCATTCTTGTCAAATGTTACAAAATCTTACACCCATTCTTTCGCGATATATTCCTAAAATAAAACCCCATGTTTATGGTTACAGATGTATCTTGCTTTGTAGTTTAAATAATAGCGATTTTGTTTTTATTGAAAGACATTTGTTTAAAGCTATTTTTTTCATAAGGCTAATTTTGCAAATGTTATAAAGGTACGAAACCGGCAACAACATCCAAGCCGAAGAGCACGGTTACCTGAAGGCAGTTGGAGAGAACCAAGACGCTTTAGTACAGCAAGGTTCTTACACCTACACCGCCCCCGATGGACAGGTCATCACCGTGGAATACACCGCCGACGAGTTCGGCTTCAGGGTCAAGGGCGACCACATCCCAACCCCACCACCAGTGTCCCCCGAAATTCAGAAAGGTCTCGATCTCATCTACGCCGGAATTAAGGCCAACCAGGTAATTTCATTCAAATCCTCAAAAGCAATATACCCAGTCTTCTTTACAACTTTGTTATTTTTAATATTTAATCAACAATTTTTTTAAGCTAATTTAAATTATATACATTTTATAGGAACTGTTAAAAATTGCATTAAAAGTCAAGATACCCGCTAAAACAACGTGCAAAATTAATAATCATGTTACATGATATTTAATCCAACAGTTGTTTTCGTACTTTTTAACATTTATTGAAATAACTTTAACATAGTAGACATATATAAAATAATAATGAATGGAAATATAACCGAAGCTATTAATGGTTTCAGGAACGCGCTGCTCTTGAAGCTAAGAACAACCCCGAAGCTGCCAAAAAACAAGAAGAGAAGGCAGCCCTTGACTATAAGGGATTCTACTACCAGCAATAAATAACTAGTGTGTGATTCATTAATAAGATGTGCAAAAAGACAATTTACACCACACCTCATACAATAGATTAATATAGTTTACAATTATGTATCTATACCGTTTACAACGGGTCAATTACTGTTTTATGTTCTGTATTTTACAGGCTTGACTTTAAACAGTATTAGGCTCACAGAATCGTGCAAAGTAAATGTCATATTAAGTCATCACTTTGTGATAGTGCATATGCTTTAAGACTATATAGTGTTCGTTTAATTTTATAGAATAACTGTTCTCTTACGTAGTAAAAGTCAGACTTTTTATAAGTCAATATTATGTAGGAAACATACACTCACGGGAGACGAAGCAAGTGTTCATTTTTTACTTTGTGTTACAGATTTGTATATAATACACCATTTAACTTATGTTTAATTAAAAACATTTTATTTTAATAATAAAAATGTTAAACATGTTCGAATTATCGTTTGATTTATATCTCACGTTCTTAGTGAATATTTTCACAATTTTAAGCAGAAAATTTTTCTCTGCTTATATTTATTTAATAAAACGATATTTTACGTAGAATATTAATTATATGTTTATGTGAAGAACAAAGATCTTAATTATAAATCATATTTGAAAAGTAATAAATCTCTAACTAAAATTTATTTATAGTGTGTAGTTATATAAAAAACAAAATATAATTTCAATTCTCTCCGTAAAAAAAACGCAACTTATTACTTTGAGGTGAGCTATGATTTCAAATATAGTTATATTTAATTTTATTCATAAATGTACAAATTATTAAGTGTCTATGAATTGAATAGAAAATATCTTATGTCAAATTTAAAGTAACAGATGGCGTAAAATCTATTATAGAGAAACAATACTACGATATTTTATTGAAAATGAGGCCGTTCGTTTTGTGTCATTATACCGATGAGTCGTATTTAGGTGAACACGTTAACCAACTCGTTTCACCTTTAACCGTTCAAGGTTAAGTGAACGCGTCTAGCGCTCTGGCGACGGAAACACTTTAATGGCGAATATTTTAGTCTTCTGCATAATAAAAATTTTCCATCACAGTAGTAGCGAATGATCGGGACAACTATGATTTCTTTTAAAGAGTAGTAACTGGATAAGCCTGTTTTTAGCCGTTGCTCCTCATCATGGATTTTTGCAATAGAATTTAAGGTAGATTTTCTTACCTTAGGTATCATGAGATATTCATAGTGTAGGTACTAAAACTCCCAATTCACGCGACTTTCTGGGAAGCTGCAATATTTTTTGTAAGTGAGACAAAAAATACTGCGTATAACTATACACTTTAACTACGTAAACACCTTTATATTCATTACTGAATAATGCAAAATAAGGTCATCTGTTACACTAAGACAACGTTTGTTCAGGCTTATTTTAAAAACTACAACAGGGATCATTGAAAGGTCTTCTCTAATAGATAATAGGGTTAATAGTTTATCTGGTGAGATAATAGTTCTATCTATTAGGATTTATTTATGAACATTTTGTATAAATAAGCCATTCATATAGGTTTGCGCCTACTTATAGTCATAGGTAGCCAGTCTTATAATCGATATACGACTTTTGCATCAAACGGTATGTCCATGTTTATTGTATTTCCCAACAATATTTTGTGACATTACGTTATATTAATAAACTTATATCTACACGTATAAATAACATTGAAGTGACTTTTTATAATTTCAAAATTAGAGCTTTCACTAAATGTATATAAAAGATATAGTATATAAAAGTAGATAACATTTAACAATGTACCAGTTTTAAAAAATTATGTCTGTCTGACCATTCGGGTTAGCTAATCTCCGAAATGGCTTGATCGATTTTGGCTTAGATTAGCAGCATAATGGTGAGGAGTAACTTAGGTTGCTTTTATTTTCGAAAAAGGGTTCAGTTAAAAAAATTAAAACCTAAATCATACCTGTAAAAATATGCAAAAAAGCAATATTTAAAATTTTTATCTGTCTGAATGTCTGTTTGGGTTGGCTAATCCCCGAAATGGTTAGACTGATTTTGGTGGGACTGGGATAAGCGGATAGCTAATCGCATAAGGATATATATGTTTTTATTCAAAAAACGCCAATAAAGCCAATAGAGTCCAGAAATAATTTAAAATTGCGAGTGATACCGCAGGCTACAGCTATTATAAAAACCAAACCTGCAAAGGGAAAATAAACGGTATTCGTTTCATTACACAACTTTTTCGAGTATAATCCTTATTATAAATCTTAGAATGTGTAAAAAGACTGTCATCCAAGAAATAAATGACATTACTTAAGATAAAGATGTAACTTAAGATAAATACAAGGTACATTGTTGGTAAAACTGATTTTTTGATGAAGTTTTTGTTAACCATTTGTTACACACATACATATACATTTGTATATAGTAAATATAGATACAACCACACAAATATATATACACTGTGTGTCTGTGTGTTGAGCTAATAGATAACAGATTACCATTCAAAGTGGTCATAACCTTTAAGGATGAATTGATAGTAATTTTCAACACATCTGTCCGTTAGTTATTGGAGACGTGGCAGTTACTTATCGCTTACGTATTTATATCAATTAACTACATTGACTCATATCGATAATCTACTAAATCACTTATAGATCTCGTTACTAGACATATCATTATTTTTAAGACAAGTATTATATACAATTTAATTGTCCTTGTCTTAAATTCATAGTCAACAATTCAGATAAGAAAATCTTAAAAATATTGTTTTACTCAAATGAATAAAGTATATTTTCTCTTTAGAATAACATTAATAAATGATTATTACTGAATTTACTAGTAAATACCACAGTTAATGCTGAATATCGATTATTAACTGACGCACATTTCGTCTGCGTCACATAAGAGAATTTTTGTAACATTTTTCATTAATACTCCACTCGTATTGGTTACAGCGTGATGTTATATAGCCATCCTTGATGAATGGGCTTTCCAACACCAAAAGAAATTTCCAATTCAAACTAGTAGTTCAAAAGATATGCGCGTTCTATCAAACAAACAAATTTTTCAGCTTTATAATAATAGAACAGATTTGAAATAAATAATTTTCTCAAGAGTTAAAACAGGCCGGCTGGTTTTATAAAGATGTAACTTATGATATTCCACCGATGTTATGATAGAACTTTGACCTTTTATTGTAAAGCTTATATGCATTTAATCAGGTTATATATAAATCGTTTATATATAAATGAGTTCTGTAATGTCTGTGGTTGGCATCTGTTATAGTTCCGGGAGATGATTACATTTATTATTACATTATGTAATTTTTCCCGAATGAGATATTTAATTACATATGGATTTTGTTGAAAATATCGTCGAAAACATTTTTTTTATAGAGAAAGGTTGGAAGCGAACAGACGGTTCACCTGATGTTAAGTGATCCCGTCACCTATGGACATACACAACATACGAAGAGTTGTGTGTGCATTTTGTTTTGGAAATTGGATAAAACAGGTTAGTAGTGCTTTGTTGTTCTGTTTGTTAATGTTTCATAAACCATAGAATATTTTTATGGAAACCTCAACTGTTTGTCTGTTTCAGCTGCCATTTGATTTATTAATTTTTTCTTTTATGAATTATGTTCTTCTTCTAAGGCTACTACAGCTTACCTATAGAAACCTTACAACGAAAACATAACAGAGACATTCATACTTATTGATAACTGTTCTTGTATATGTAGAGCAAAGTAGGGATGCACCCAAGGTATAAGGTTTAATTTCCCGTTGATCTAGAATCATAAAATTTAGCAAAATGCAATATCATGTAGCATAAGTTTAGTAAAAAATCCGAATACCGTAAATTTGTTGCTTTGTATGTTGGTACGGAATTTTCAATGCGCGAGTACGTCTCAATCTCGCTTGATTTTTTTTCGGTTAAAATAATGCATGCGATATCCACATATGGCGTCGATATGTGACGATCAATTTGACAGTTCTACTGTGATATGTTTCCACGACAACCACAAATTTCGCATTAACATTTTAGTTAAATGGTTTGACGAAGAAAATTTTGGAGTTTTATCGGGGTAAACAGCTCGTGAGTTATGTTAAATATGTTATATGATTTTAAATAGAAACCAATAAAATTTAACTTTACGGATAATGCACACTCACAGAGATTCACGTTTGAAGAGAAACACGTGTTCTAAATAACCCATTTTTAGCTATAACTTTGATAATTTCAGTATTTGAAGGAACCCGGTTTAAGTAAAAGTAGGTAAGGTTAAAGTTTACAGGCAAAGGTTTGCAAGCGAGCAGACGGTTCATTTGATGTTAAGTGACTCGATCACCCATGGACAGACACAACATCTGATAAGTTAAGTGTGTGTTGCCAGCCTAGGAGTATGGATAGGACAGGTTATTGGGTAAGATGAGTCAAAGAAATATTAAGGATTTGGTGGGGAAAGAAGTGGGAAAAGAAGAGGGTAGGAAGAGTCGTCCGGCCAACTTACCAACTAACCAAGGTTACTTTACTTTATGCTGCTTTTTTGTGTGGTTCTACCACCTGTGAATTGATTATATACAGATATATCAGAAATTTGGCATATAATAAGGCTAACATTTGTATCTAAAATAGCTCTAAAATTTTGGATACGAAATGTCTCGTATCTTTAAACATAAATATCTTTATTCTGTACGTGTGTATGTCACTGAACTTCTCCTAAACGCCTGGGTCATTTTAAATAAAATTTTGTGTGTGGCCCCGGATGGTTTTGGTTTAGACACAGACAAAGACATAAACTCAAACCGATAGGTGGCGCTGTTATTGGTGGGCAAATTTTGTGCAGAACAACGTCTAGAAGATCCGCTAGTAATTGTATAAATAAAGAAATCGTCATTGAAGAACATCCTAACCACGACATTATCTTTTGTTTCAACTATGCTTAACGTAATACGATCGATCGTATGTGATCTTGCTTTAATCCAAAAAAAAATATATTTTTCCTAAAAATCATTTTTTATTTAACATACAATTACATAATCATACAGTGTACAAACAGAGACAAACGAAATTATATTGGGATTTTTTAGTTTATTTCTTCCTGCTTAATAATTAACAGTATTATCCCCGCACATGTAAATCATTAAAATATTCTTTAACGGTAAGATTTTAAAGTAAAAGATGGCCTAGGAGATTATCAGTGTATTTTAATTTTATTTATAATTTTTTCTGACGGAAGGTGTAATATAGACGGCGGAGTTTTATTATACATGCGTACACCTTGCTTGTAAATGAAAGCTAGGTGTTATCAGGTGGTCCTTATTTATGATATTTAAATACTACGAAGATTACGAAAAACATTCATTTGTTAAATGGGCGAAAAAAGAAATATATACACCTTTATTAAAATGAGAATATTATTTTAAAAAACAAACGTTTATAACTAAGTATTAATAATAAAAGTCCTCCTGACCGAATTTCGGCCACGGCGGCCAATCTACTAAGAGATATTATAG
>DWHK01001164.1:0-11661 GCA_018247855.1 Graphium androcles
GTTGTTTTGTTTATGTTTGTAAAACGCCCTTGTAACACAAGCCTACAGCTTATAATAAGGGCAGCGCTTTTTTTAATAAAAAAAAAAAGTAGCCTTAGCACTACCTAAGCTCCCATAAATCCGCACTGTGTATAAAAAAGTTAAGACAGCAATATGATTACATTAAATGAAAGTATATAAAACATAATAAACGGGTGTCCAATATACTGTAACAAATCCACGCGATCGGTATTCCCATACAAAAACTAATACGAAATTAATTGTACGCGGTACAAGGCTCACCTAAAATCGCGTCAAACCTTCAAGGATTCGATGCAATTCGAAATACAAAACTCAAACTTCATTATAGCGCCTCGCGCGCTGTCATCAATCATGAGCGGGAACCAGTATTTTATATTTCGAAATTATGAATTATTCAAGCCAGTGCGATGCATCTGCAGCCAATCGCGATCGGCGGACGTGGCGAAAATAGTTCGGAACGCTCGCCAGGCGTACCTTGTCTAATGCCGGTTTAACCCTAACTTGTATATGACGTTCGACTGTCAGTTCGACGTCCGGACGTACTCGTATTTCTAAGGACATAGAAGGGAATGGGGGAGGAAATTGTGCGAAATAGCCGCGGTTCTCTATATATTTAAGCGCGTATTTTGAATAGCTCACGCTCACTACATCCACAGGAAGACGTCCGGACGTCTCGTGAATGTGACATAATGGTAAGTAGAGTCAGATGCTTAGATACGAACGCCTCATTTCGCACAATCCTTTACAAATCTACCGAACTATACATGAGTAATAAAAAAAATAGTTGTCTGTAAAATCGGTTTACGGACGATAATTTTACGTGATAACGTCATAACTCATAACCTGTCCGTCCTGTCCTTAGGCCGATCGTGCTTCTCTATCGATTGTTCCGCGCTCTCGCTGGCACTCTCGGCTCAGGTGGAACGTGACAATGCGTCATGCTTTATCGTACGTGCAGCCAGCGTTCATCAATTTATGATGAGTATTTCACTTTAAAAGTAATTTTTCTGTATAATAGACATATTAAGTTGGTGGGAAGAATAAGAAACGCCACGCCGCCTACCTATAGGAATAGAAAATATGAATTATGGTTTGCCAAGTTAATAAAAATATATGAATATATTCCACCAAATCGCAGACACCTGAGCATTAAACTGTCTAAGTTTTATATATAATTGACCGAATGAGGTGAACGATTAGAGTTGGGCGAATACACATTTTATATACATATGTATGTATGTGGATATGTTCCCCGATAACATTCGAATCAGTGCTTCAAGTTAAATTAAATTTAGAATATACGTGGGTAATATTAGTACAATTTTAAAGTTCCGTGGGTCATTCATCAAAATCGGTTTATTACTTTATAAGATATAAATCCAAGATCCAAAGTACAAGTCCGTGGCGAACTACTAGCATACATAATTATAAGTATAACATATTGTGCAGCTGTACATTACTGAGCATTTCCCAGCATAAAAATACGTGTTATTATAAAGTTCTTTGAACAAACGTATCCAGACACTACGGCGTCGCACATCATGGACGCATGGTCTTTACATTAACATTATCTTGGTGGTAATCGACAAGTACTTGAACCAGCACTGGTTCAAGTACTTGTCGATTACCATCTATGTTCTAAAAATATAAAAAAAAGGTTATCTTTAAAAAAAGTATTTTATCTTTTAACATGCCGAAGTTTTTCTTTGATTTAGTATACGGTGTTGTGTTTCTTCAAAAATTGATATTTCCAAAAATATTTTATCAATGTTAGAAACTCTTTGTTGCAGTTTCTTTTTAAGATTTTAAACGGCCTTATTATTTGAAGTTATATATTGATTGAATTCAGTTTTGTAGCATACTATATAACGAATAATGTTCGATGTGACAAAATATTTCTTTTGTAAATATGACCTCAGAAAGACAGGACGTCATTTACGCCTTAGTTTACCTTCGGCTTCTAATTGACACATATATAAATATCAATTACACCTTGAACTCCGACTCAACTGCACCGTGGACATTATTTCGATTAATTACTAAGCATTAATAACTAAATGTCAATTGAAAACATTCGCATAAATTATGACTCAGTTTCTGTGTATGCGCAAACCGTTGCTTAAGGTGCGCTAAATATTTCTTCAAGAGAATAGGAAGTAAATGAACAGGCTGTTGACCTGATGTAAAGTGATTAGCGTCGATATTTACATCACATGTAGACATAGCAATAGCGTGGACAACCTTTAAAGGTGATATTTCTTACCCATAATGCAATGTACAAATGCCGCACAAGGAAATTCAAAAGTTTCGTTTCGTTTCGTTTGGTAGTTACTCAATTTTTCGACAGCTTAAATTAAATGACTCGACCACAGATAAAAAAGCAAACAATTGATAGTTTACATCAGTATCGAAGAAGGATAAAGTCTAAATATGTCCAGAATTTCTCATTGTTCCTTTACTCTTATAGCACAATGGGACAGATATCCGAATTAACGGGCAATCGGGTGATCAGCCCCCACTGCGCTAACACAGTTGAGAAACACAAAGTCCTCCACGGGATTCGAACCCACGACCTCCGGTTTGTAAAGCAAGGCCCTATACCACAAGGGAGGCAGTTAAAAAACCTAAAAACAAGTAATGCAACACCATTAATCAAAGGCGCAATATTTTCAAGTTTTACGAGTAGGATATCGGGCTGTGCGGTGCTAAAATTTATATTCAACGGGCGTGTGTGTATGCGTAAGTCATTTGCCACGACGGCCGGCGTCGTGCATGACCGATAGCTCGGTCAACGAACCCCTTATCAGGCCTATGCGTATGCACAAGCGATCTTGTTTTCACGCATTTTAGTACGGGATTTAATTATTCGACGCGATCGCTTCGCTCTAGCTACGTGACAGAAATGGCGTTAGCCCACCGCGCCGCTTATCTGCCCTGGCACACCGTCGTTATTCATCACGCTCAAGTTTTGCGCGCAATTTGTTGAGTTATACCATACACCGGTGCACGTACTGCAACGCTTTATTGCCTGGGTGGTCTCGAGGACTTGTCTTCGGACGTTATTTTCGGCTTCTACGCCGATCGTCTTCTTGTCGCCGCTTTTTATCTCTTCAGACCTAACTATGCTTTCTTTTTGTTAAATCCATCAAATTATCATAACTCATCCTTGCCATGAAAACAACCACAATGGTGTACGAGCGAAAAGTAGATTTGACTATGACATCTCCACGAATTCCAATAATTTCAAGCAGTTCTTAGGTAAAATAGTAATATATATTATTGACAAATACTAACTTGTTACTTGTGCCACATAATATTTAAGATTTGTTTATCGTAAAGAGTGGAATCCTGATTAGATCAAAATAACTGACGTAAATGCATGGTGACGAACAATGACCTTGCGTTGCATGCATTTCTAGAAATATCATTTACACTGTATACTTGAAATGAAACGTCTAATGAAAATTGTAAATAGGCACCTACGTAAATGTAAAATGGCTGTACCATTCATACGAAAAGTCATTAACCCCTGTGCTTTTATGGATATTGCTTTTTATTTATTTATAAGCATATTTCATTTGAACATATTTTATTGTGATAACAGTCGGTATTTTCCGCTAATGTTAAGATTAAATACTTTTATCACAGGTTAAACACGCTAATTTTAATACGCTACTTCAAAAATACTGATATTCATGCGTTATACAAATGTACATTTATAAGATATGTTTATTTAATGGCAATTTTTAACCTGTAGATACGTATCCTTAATATTGAAAGACTAATATTGAAACTATCATATAATCCATAATTAATAAAAAAATAAAAAAAATCAAATGTTCTATTAACTATTTATGAAATATATTTCTATTTTTGTCTATTTCGTAATACCGTTGCTAACTCTTTGTAATAGTAATTTCGTGTATATGCTGGCTTTATCGATATCCTTCTAATTTAACGCTATTTTTATCGATCAAATTGTGATCGGATATAAATGCATTGCAGTTGTAAAAATCAATAAATTCTTTAGAAAAAAATATTAAATACAAACTACCGAAAGTTTTGAGAAAATTTAATGGGACCATTCTAAAAGTATATATCCGTTTGAATAAAAAAAAAATACTTTTAAAATCGGTTCATAACGACAGAATTTCGAGGTAACAAACATAAAAAAAAATCAAACAAGAACCTTAGTTAAAAAAGGACAGTTTATCGTCTTGTCTTTTATTCCTTATGGCGTATGTTTTATAACCCGTAGACAATCGAGCTCATTTATATGTGCACGAAAAGTATGATGGGTCGCACAACAACCCGCTTTAACGAACTTAATCGGAGGAGTGCTTGTTTGATCAAGTGTTAGCTTATCAACACAGTATGAGCAGTGTTCAATATATCAACGGGGCCCTTTATGACCCAGTCCTGACAACCCCACCGGATGTGGGTTGAAATAGAATAACCTAAAGCGCGAACATATTTAAATTAGCATAATGTTTAAGAACTTAACCGCCCTATTTAACGATGATTCTATAAATTATTTATTTTCATTGATTCTTTTTCGTTGTTTCATGTTTCTAAAAATATTTTAGCTACGTAACTAATTTTAAAAGATTTCAAACACAAGAAAATAGAAATAATTACGATACCAGTTATATTCGTAAAAGTAGGAATAGATTTTTAAGGTAAAATGTAAATATTATAGATGGAACCCAGTTACCCTGGTAACATGTAAGAACATTCAGCTGTTGTTACGTATATATTTGTATATATAATACTTTTGTACGTGTGTTTTATCGCCAGACATATCGTCGCCCACCTTAAGCGTATAGGGCCGAACCTGGCGGACAAACAGCAAGAGTTTCACAAATACCGGTCTACGATCCACGCGGTGCAGAGGGTAAGGCACTGACGCAGGGGGCTGCCGCCCTGTTACTGGGTTCACTCCAATGTGCACCTGTGGCGAGAATAGCGAGAGTGGCACAGGCGCTGTGGCTAGTCTAGCGCCGCTAGAAGCTGTGTCAGTTGGTTTGAACGGTTATCGTAGGGCACTTCGCCGCACGTCTTAATTGCTCCAATGGAAATTAAGCGTTAGTATAGTTACGTCTAACCTGGATACCCAGGATATCAACTGATGAACCGGGAGTATTATCTACCATCATTGAGGCTAAATATAACTCGGCGGACTCAATTCTGAGCTGCGACAACCGGATTCGGTTCTTCGGCCTCCTTTCTGCACTTTTAAGTAGCTTAGTTAGATGAGGTTGTGCCGTTGCCAAAGTATTCTAAACTTTTCAATAAAAGAATTTTCAACGTATATTCAATATAACTATTGGCTAGCCCATATTATTAGACGTTATATATTTAGCGTATTTAGAGGGTCACTATCTCAATCTAACTACATCACTTTTGAGTTAATCTGCACCATTAAAAGCAAAAAAAATCTTTAAAGCACTGATTTTTAATTAAAATTGTGCAGTGTTTAACGCTATACTAATGCCATCTAGTGTATCAAAATAAGAGGATCTGAGTAATAACTACTTTGTTCTACTCGATGACATATAAATGAATCGTGTACGGCACGTGGTTATAGAGCTACGATCCTCGCCGAGGCAACATGTTTTCATTTCATGCGGTTTTAAAATGTTACCCACTGTACCGAACTGAATGACATTCCACTTCCCAAATTCAACCGAATTGAGAAAAATATATATATATAAATATACATTTCAATATCTCTTTATCTAATGAATCGATTTTGATGCCCAACGAACTTAAATAGTGACCAGCCCACCCCAAATGCGTCCACGTTTCAGCCACATTTCTGTAGGTCATTATTGGTAGGACGCACTAGTTAAATACCTTAGACTTAAGGATTTGTGGTATACATGACTCAGCGATGTGTCGTAGCTTCCCGAATGCCGCCAATCCTAAGCGTATCCTTCGATTGGCCTCTTTCTCAAGGTTGTGCCGGCTTAGTTGTATAATTTAGCCAAGAATACACTTAGTATTCCTGCAGAATCTCAAGTGTAGCGCCATTCACGACCACTGGTCTCGGGAACACTTAACTATTGGACATAATTTTCGTCTTGTCATGTTTTATCCCGAGACCCGCTTGTCTCAAAGAATCACTCAGTCTGTTAAGCATAGGTCTTGCAGTCTCTTTAGACAGGTCTTACACACGGCTCAAAAGTGATATAAGGCAATAGTTTTGCTCTATGCCTTCGGTGTAATGCCGTTATGGAGGACGGAACTAAACAGCTTAGCCAGCTCCGCAAATACAGGCGTACCTTGCTTTTAATAGCTCTGAAGTTATTCCGTCCTCTCCCGGAGCTTTTTTGTTCGCAAGTTGTCTGATGGCTAAAGTAAAAGATTACTAAAAAACTAAAGAGCAAGAGCTCATCCCGGGCGAAAACGGTCGGGAAACTTATCTGATAGTTGGCGTGTTAGTCTGGCTTGAGTATCATCCGCGTGGTATGAATCAGGTGGAGGTATATGGGAAGCATATAGTTCCCCATAGAATTTTTCGGCGTCAGCGAGAATCTCTGGCTTAAATGTGACGGTAGTTCCTTGTGGTGTAGTAAGTTTTGTGAGGTAACAACAAGAGGTTTGAGACTTAACAAAGACTTTCGAGCCTCCGTTGCGTACTATAATATCCTCAATGGTTAGGGTATTCGCTCGTCTTAAATCCCGCCTTATCGGTCTTTTAACCTTCATGTTCAGTATCTGACGCTCGTAGTTGTGACAATTACCACCTCCCGTCTCTTCGTCATCTCTTCCATAAACTTTGGTCAAAAATAATTAAATCTCTTCTTCACGGATGATCCGCTTCAAGCCATTGGTGGCATCGTCGATATCCTGCGTCGGTTTCCAGCATGGCAAATCAATTATGTAGTTCTAGCTGAAAGCTTTCCCATCCAGCTTGGACCTAGGACAGTGATGGTCTCAGAATTGACTTAACTAGTCACACGCGTTCGACCTTAATATATTCAGGGTGCCTCTTATAAAATAGTGATCGCTAACGCTATTTACTCTATTGATCACCGAGAAATCCTGATATACGATGCTTACGTGACATAATGAAGTCGATCGCATTTTTAGTCACGTTATCGGGGCTAAGCCAGGTCCACTTCCTTTGGGCTTCTTCTGGTAATAGGTGTTCAATAACCCCTGAGCCTCGAGGAAGTTTACTAACATTTGCCCACTGTGGTTTCTGTTCCCTTGGCCAAATGCTACTGGTTTCAATTCATCATCTTCGCGTACCTGTGGTTTCTGCTCCCTTAACCATGTTCCTGGTCTCGACTTACAATCTTCGTGTACCCACTTTGACATTGAAGTCACCCTTAAAAACAGCGTAAAAGGTTTTGATACGAGATATAGCTTTTGGTAAGCATATGGCACATATCGCTTCCAAGTTTTCGTCTGGGTGTGTACTCGTTGGAGCGCAGACCTGTACTACTTTCAGAGATATTTTTCACTCACCTTTATGCTATAACTACGCTACCCTAGCCGACACTCTGCCAACCTCTACGAGGCTGTTCTTGAGTAACTTGTGGAT
Source organism: Graphium androcles (assembly GCA_018247855.1). Taxonomy (NCBI): domain Eukaryota; kingdom Metazoa; phylum Arthropoda; class Insecta; order Lepidoptera; family Papilionidae; genus Graphium; species Graphium androcles. Next base: position 7,574 of record DWHK01001164.1, read on the forward strand.
CAAAAATCCGGCGCCACCTTGGAATAGTTGATGTGCTCCTCGGAAGTAGAGTAAGTGAACAGCACCTAGTGTATCCAGTTTGGCAAGGTGTTCGTCCAGCCGTAAAGAGCGTCCATTGAACGTAGCCATGGATAGCAATTATAGCAGGGTACAAGTACATGCATTTGTGGTACCCTGCCATAGCCCGGGGATTTTTAGCACACCGCGTCGCATCATTACCATGACCAGTACCGTGACTAGGAAAAGTGAATCAACCGGGAACCGGGGGCTTTAATTCTGAGTCGGTTCTAATTGGGGGGAAAGTTGCCTTAGTCACCACGCTTGACAAGCGACTTGGCTCGCAGTTGCAAGAATCTTTCTCTGACGGCGCTGCTACCCGCAATCTGAATTGGTCTTTGAGAATCTAGCTTTTATGTGGTTATACCGCCAGATGAGACTAAATTTTCAAGATCGCGTCACGTATCATGTGTTAGAGAGTAAGAAAGATAACAATGACGACAGGGAGTATGAGAGAAAAATATCAATATTTATTCATATTATGCGAATATTTTTTTCTCTTCTTTGTGCTGTAATCCATTGAGTTCTATGTTTTATAATAATATTTTTCTGAAAAAGAGTGCGGATGCGCATAAAATTTAAATTCACAAGATAAAGACTTTAATTCTAACAGGTGTACACTGTGACATACGTGATTCTTTTAACAACTCCAATAGTCAGATTTCCTTTTTCAATAAATCTAAAAATATATGAAAGAAATAATGCCTGGTTTAAAATAATAGCAAAGTATGAAATATGTGTCGAAATTAAACATTATTCTGTATACATTTTTAGAATTTCAATAAATACTTTCTTTTATTAAATATTTTTATGTACAACTTTTGTTCAATTTGGCAATAAGATAAGTAGCCATGTTCAAAACCAAAATAAAAAAAATTGAAATGTGGAATTATTGGTAAAATATTTTGCCTATTTAAAAAAATATTTCACATTATTGGGCATTAAAAATTAGTAAAACACCTTACAAAAATACTTTTAACTGTTGTAGCAACATTTTTTTTAAATTATAAGTTTAATGATAGTTGATCGATATGAAAAACGGAGCGTTATCTATTTAATTAAAGTCAAAAACAACCGCGCACCCGACGACCGGCGGATCTGAATAATTTTATCAATTCAAGGTCAGAACTCCACATTCGTATTTTAATCAGTACTGGGGCCCACAACCACCCGATAACTGTTAGCAGTTAAAATTATTAATATTTTGTCATGGCCTCAAAAATGCTGAACGTTTTTAAATATGAAGTAAGTCATAATATTGGTCAAAACCTTATATAATTTATTATTACTAAATTAATAGATTAAATTACAAGTGCTTATGTGTCGAGAACTGGTTATATTTACCCGATAAAATTTTCTTGTCTTGAGGCAAACTTCATTTTAATACATCATTCACGTAATTTGGTATTTATATTGCTTACATTATTCATCGTTGACTTGTGGTGGATTTCTGTTGCGCAGCAGAATATTTGTCTTTCCAAGTTTCATCATTTTTCTATCAATAATTCAAATAGGACCTTTTGCAATAATCCTTGATTTGTTATTGATTTATTCTGACAGTGTTTTGTTTTCTATTTTCCCTGTCAAATGTTGTTTTATAAATTATTCTATTATTTAATAGTCTCAAGTAATTCTACGCAGAGGCTACAGTAGCTCTGCACCTACCACAAAGCTGTTCATTGATGGACAGTTTGTTGACTCTAAAACCAACAATTGGATTGATCTGACAAATCCAGCAACCAATGAAGTTATTGGGAGGTAAGGTTAGATTTAAATAATATCCTTTCCATTGATAGTATACTTCTACATGCATTTGTTCTAATTCTAAAATGTAAGCTTAAAGAAGACCATTGCCACCATTTTAAAATAAATGAATTGTTTTCAACAAAAAAGGCCAAGAAATAAAGAAATAGATATTTTATAATCACAATTTGGATTATATTATTTTTAATATGACATAATACTCTCTTTTATCAAATGTTAAAATTTTTACTCCTTATCACAGTGATTTATATGTGCCAGTGATGTAATAAAAACAGTGAATTACATTATCTTAGTTAATAAATAAAGTCCTCCTGACCGAATTTCGGCCACAGCAGTCAATCTACTAAGTGATCTGCCAATTGCACAGGAGATATTATAGTGCATGAGTGTACACATAGACACACTTTCTGTTCCTTTACTCTCATAGCCTGATGGAACAGATATCTGTCACGACCGGAGAGAGATCAGGCTCAGGACCGACTCTACATGCCCATCAGACACATGGATTATTTTTAATTTTAAGATTTTAAATTTTCAGACAATCTGGTGTTCAGCCTGCATTGCCCTAACCCAATGAGAAACAATAACACAACGCTATTGTCCTGTAGTGGGATTCGAACCCACGATGTCCAGTTTGTAAAGCATGGCCCTATTCCACTAGGCCCCAAAAGCAGTTTATCTTAGCTAATATTTTAGTAAAAGTATGTTTGTTTTTTATGCTTATCTTGAAATTATGCCTACATATTGTTTAAGCTTAGACTATGAAATAGAGTGCGATTCAACCAGAATAAAAAGACTGTTTTCCAGGGATGGAAAAATTACTTTTAAATAATTAGTTATCTGGTATCAAAAGCTAGCCTACCAACATAAATAAACTCCAAGATAATACAAACAATGAACAGAAATAGGAAATTGAACATATGCAGAAACTTAATAGTTCCAGAATTGTCTTAGGCACATCCTAAAATTATTACATTAATCTAATACTTCTCTTTCTAATAGCTCTCTTCATTAAGTCCATTAAAATAAATTGATATAAATGTGAATGAAGCATGCAATTGTGCATCAAATTTTATTTTGCATATATTTAAATGATGCAAAATAAAATTTTATGTAGATAATTCTGAGACATGGATTTCCAGGCCTAAAAACAACAGAGATTTTCATATTAATTGTAATTTTTTATTATTTTTATTTTAAACAGGTTAAGTTTAGGTTCATTAATATCATCATAGTATTATCTAATAGATAATACTATGATTAACTTTTGTATATTACAGATACTTAATTTTTTTGGCATGTCATAATCACCTTGAAACTAAAATTATTATCATTTAACACATAACAATGCTGAAGATATCAAAATGTTATCTTTTATTTAAACATAAGATGTTACCTTCAAGAGTTAGTGAGATATAGATATATATAATAACTTAAATTTTATGATTTTATTTACCTAAATACTAGATAAGAATAAACAACTATGTACAGAATTTACAAAAATGATACACATTAATTTTTATATTATTAATTATATCTAAGATTTCATTTTAAAAATTCAGAGCCTTCACAACAATTAAGTTTGGTCCAGTGTAATTAAAAAAAAATGTAATCTTTTGTAGTGAAGAGTTGGCAAGAAGGCAGTAAATGGTTTGCCTGATGTTAAGCAATAACCAAATCCTTTGAATATCCACAAAGATATCTTTTGTTTTACCTCATGGAGTTTTATTTTTATAGTCAGTGTAAGCTATATGTTACTTCTTATGCTTGTAATTTAATTATATATATATTTGCACAGCTTTATATAGATACTGTAAGTGTTCATAGAATATTGCATTTCATATTAATTATTTCTTTCCATTTTTTTATAACTTGTCTCTTAATGTTTTTCACATTCCAGTGTTTTTATTTTTTGTAATTTATTAATAAGTTTCTTATAATAGGGTACCTGAAACAACAAAGGAAGAACTGAACACAGCATTAGAATCGGCAAAGAAAGCTTATAAGTCATGGAGTCAAAGTACTATTATGACACGTCAGCAGCTTATGTTCAAGTAAGTATCATGTTCATGTCACATCACCAAAGTTGATGTATGACAAGAAAAAGAGGATATAAAAATCCTTTTTCTGTGCTAGATACTATTATAAATTCTGTTTTCAACTTCAGCAATAAATGGCTTAAGTATATAGTAGTAATAAATGACAAAATTAGTTCATAGTTTTTTTAATGTTGTCCAGTTTTATTATATCTATATATATATATATAT
>DWHK01001165.1:0-11659 GCA_018247855.1 Graphium androcles
TAATCGAGCTCAGATATCTACGATGCATACCGCGGTCGTCCGATTTACTTATTGTATTGTGGCTGTTTGGGTCAGATCTTTGGTGAATAATTCTGTACGAAACCGTATAAGCTTAGGGATTCTTCCTGTTAATTTTCGACAAGTGTTACTTAGGTTTTCTTGAGTATAAAGTCTTAGTTAATGACTGTTATGTTATATGTGTGTCGAGATTTCAATTAGAAAATTATAGCCCTAAAATTCTAAGTTTCTTCGAGGGGAAGCCTCTACGCTAATAGAGTCGTATCTAAGGACATGCATGTGTTACGAAATAGTGGTGAGAAATGTCTTTAAAGTCGTCACGATTCCGTGAGTTCGCAGTAAAATCCACCCACGCGGTCCCATGCCCATGAATATACACATGACTATACCTATACTTACACCTATACCTGTGCCCGTACCTGTGCCTGTGCATGTGCCTGTGCCTGTGCCTGTGCCTGCAAAGGGAACACATTTGCAAAGGGAATGACCAAGAATTGCCAAATTTCAGTCGAGAAGCAATATCTTGTAGTACAAGTGTAGGAAATAATCCGAAAATTGTAAATTTGTTGTTTTGTGTAGTGGTACAGGACCCTCAGTACCCGAATCCAACTCATATTTGCCTGTTTTATTTTTAAATCGTATAAATTTGTGTGCCTAATTGACATTTACCAATAAAACAAGCGTGAGCGGGTTTAAACCTATTTATTAAACTTATTGAAATATACAGTATAATATATGTAGTATATTATTATTAAAATATACAGGATGTATTTCGAGTAGGGTGGATCCGGCAAACGGGACAATTACTGGGTAATGGGGTACTGGGTAAATAATGGGTGATGGGTAAATAAATACTTATTTCCTGTCCCTTAGTACTACTTAAAAAATTAACGGTAAGCCGTTGCTTTATGTCGTTGGATCATCTCTTAAGATGAAACAACGTAATATAAATCTTTTCATAATCATTAATACAGTTTTGGCTCCACATATAAGGCCCCTCGCCCGTGGAGGTATCACCACCCTACACAAAAAGCCAATGTAAAATAAAATATGCCTGGCTTTTGGGGTTGCCAGATGGCTATTCCCCCTTCTTCTTCTGTACAAACCTAAACCATTTCATCCAATAAACCTGTTTTATCTACTATTAGTGGTGTCCATGGGTGACGGCTTCATTTAACATCGGGTGAACCGTCCGTTCGCTTGTCAACATTTTTCTATAAAAAATTAAATTCTTGCTGTACTGGAAGGCCAAGTGAATGGAGACCCATAATAAGCATGCAATATACTCTAAATTTGCATATTATGCAAATTTAGATTATATGGTTACTTGGTGAAAATATCAATTACTCCATAAGTCACACCATAAATATTCTTATCCAAGATCCATAAAGAAGGTAGCAATTTCAGTAAAAATCTGAAATATTATTTCATATATTATCAATACATTTCGGTTTAAAAACGGGTTAAGTATTAATTCAATAAAAAAAATTAAAAAAGGGCTTCAAACACCTTGAAGAGAACTTTTGTTATACAAATCGTTTGCCATTTTTCAATAGGACATAAATTTTGTTTCGTATTCAGTCCAACAATTTTAGCTTGTTGGTTAAAACGCGATGGTTGAAGACTAATAAAATTGTAGCCCCAAATATGTTTGTAAGTTTTTATACGTTTTACTTTTTAAAAACATCGTACTGTTTTTGCGTTTAATGCCAAGAAAGCCAAATATTATTATAAATTTTCATGAATCGCATATTCTACTAACGAGAATATTGGCGATATTTTGGCCCTCAGACTCTTCCGCTCGTTTCCTCTGAGGAAAAGCACGGAGCCTGCTGGAGGATCAACTTCCTTGTTGAAGGAGAATCCCTGGTCTGTGATGTCGTTCATTCAGATTCTTTTAATGAGCTCAAGAGAGGTCTAGGACAACCAAAGTGCGCTGGTATAACTGATGACAGCCTCAAAGTGGTAACGAAGTATATGAGAAAGTAGAATGTAGTATACAAAAACTTCTTTTGATAATTTAACATGTCATAAAAGAAATCATAAACAAACAACTGATTTAAATGTTAGAGACCAACGCAGATCATGGGCATTCACAATTAGAAGTAATAAAGCCTCTCATTCGGATTGAGAGGCTTTATTAATAATTTTAACGGTGAAAATTAAAATCTTACAACTACAGAACAATTATTTTTGTTTTTTAGACCGGTATTCTAGAGTTATATCATCAATAAAATATGTCTCTTAGCTATTTATCTATTGCAAGTGATGTAGTGGTGGTTAAGTTACGACCGTATGCTTTTATTATTTTGGTTCATGTAATTATGGTATTCTGCATTTCTCTTCTACTTTAGCTCTATGTCAAATCACACACTTAGTTATTCGGGCAATTTCATGCATTTTTATACAGACTTGTTAATTCAACGTCATCTTCTGACTACTAATCTCAAGCAATTACCTACTGGTGATATTATATATAATATTGAAAATTGTTTGAATGAATTACTATTCATTGAAACAATTTTCAATATTTTTTACCAAGTATTGAAAAGTGGTGAGGAATTAGCATCTTATATGCAGCTGAAGCTGCAGAAGTAAGCTACTTTATTCGATCAAAATTACATATCCAATGCCTGAAATAGTGATATATCTTAAGGTCAATATTAAATGCTCAATTCAAGAAAATTTGTTTAACAGTTTCTCCTATCTGAAGTTAATACCATAACAAAAAACTAAAATCAACGCGGAAACAGAGTATGAAATTTGTTTAAGTATTTCAGTGTCGTTCAGTTCACACAGTTACAATTTGTTATTTCTAGTCACCGTTAGTTTGTTATTAGTTAGTTACATTCCCTTTAACATTTTTGCGTCAATTTAAAACGACAGCTAAAACAAATTGTCATAGTTCTTTTAAAGGACACTGGGGGAAACGTTGACGAGTATTTGGTACTTAAAAATACTTAACGTAAATATTATGATAATACTTAAAAAAGTGTATTTGAAATTACTTTTATTTTAGAACGACTTAATATTGAATTTATTGCCTTTTTTTATAGGGAAAGGTTGGCAAGCGAGCAGACCGTTGATCTGATGTTAAGTCATCCCGTCGCCTATGGACACACAACATCTAAAGATTTGCAGGTGCGCTGACAGCCTGAGAAATTGCATAAAATAGGTCAAAGGTTAGGATAGGTCAGGATTACTTTAAGAATTTGGTGGAGAAATGAGTCGGATGAAAAGAGGTTATAAATGGCCATCCGGCAATCTTAAGAGCCATGCATATTTTATTTTATGCTGACTCTGTGAAGGGCGGTGGTAACTCCCCGGGCGAACGCTGCCGTAGAAGTGCAGTAAAGGCTGTATTAAGGATGTTATGCTCTACCACCTTTATTGTGCCTCCCTTCACTCAGCCTTGCCTTCTCTAGTGCGAATTATTCTACTTATAGTTTTGTTCTCTGGTCTCTTTTAGGATATTAACATTCCAGGCCCTATAGTGCATTAAGCCCGTAAGTCGAATTGTAATGGTAGATACCATTTTAAGATATTTTTTCTATCTTTCGGGAACAGTATTTTTGCAATAAATCCTGTGACCTTTACAAAATTCTCTGGACAAAATTTTATTATTATGGACAAAACTTTTAAGATGTGAAAAAGCAACATATAAATAAGTAAACTCACTATCGCATTCATATTCGCAATATAAACGTAGAATTTTTGATTCTAGAAATAAATCGACGACCTTTTAACAGATATAATTTGAATGTACCACATGGTCCTAGGTCAGAGTATTGCGGATAATCGTTCAATTATAGCGCACAATCACTTCGTTTTCGACAAAGTTATGTAACTCAAACTTGCTTTTACGCAAGACCACACAACCGCCTCGATTTTATAACGAGAAGTTAATTCGAACGCGTTTACGATGCTTTTTTGTTTCAAAATGCTGTAATGTTCTTTCCGGCCAACCGTATTTGTGAATACGAATACAATGATCGTTATTTTAACTACTTGTGTGAATTAAAAATGTAAATTTTTTTTGTTTGATTCTTGAGTTTGCCAATTGTTCTATAAAAATATTTTATACTTACTGTTTTCCTAAATTTAGACCTATTCTTATATTTAAAAGAAGAACATCCGATTGTATTTGAAATTTGTTCTCGTTTTTGCTTTTTTATCTAATGTATCTGTTTAACAATTAAATTTCTTTGCCTTACCTATCTTTGTTCAAATAGAACTGTTTGTTATATTGATATATGGAGGTGTCCAGTCAAGATTACTTACATTTTTGTTCTTAATTTTTAACAGGAAAATAAGTAAATGATGACTGATTGCCGTTACTGCATGTACAATTGCCAAGTGGTTGATTTCAACATCCCAGGTCGTCGGTTCGCTTCCTAAACGAAACAAATATTTGTATGACCAGTTTATAATTGTTTTTGATCTGAGTGTTTGTATATATGTTATTTATGTTTGTAAAAGGTCCTTTCACTAAAAGATCGTACAGTAATCAAGGGCAGCATTTTTTTTCTGTCATTGTATTGGTTTTACCGTTATTTTAATAATATTTATTGTACAATTGTAGAAATTTTGGTTTTAGTCAAATATAAAAATAATTTTAATGTACTTTTAGCCCCGAAAAAAATATAAAACTCTGCTTTCTATTTAATTATGCTTTTCTTATTACTTATAACTTAGACTAAATTAATTAATGAATTAATCTAGGAATAACAACAGATTAGTTGTATGTGACTTAATGAATTATTTAAATAATTGATCGAACGAGCGAAGCGAGGAGGTTTACAATTACAGTTGGGACGAAAACACAAAAATTTTATATGTGTGTAAAGCAGTATAACTGAAAATGAAAATTGGAACATATGTAGGTAATATCAGTTTACTTTTTAGGTTCGTTGAGCATAAAAACTGGTGTAGTAATTAAAGACATATTGAAATAAATGTCAAATAAAATAACCGCAAGGCCCAAGTTCGCCGCGAACAACCAGTATAACTAAATATATGAATAGTCTTACTGTTTCCTGTTTATATTTAAAATTGATGAGTTAAAGATTTAATTAGGAGACAACATGAAGTATTTTTTAGAATTTCATTCGTCAATTCTTTTACTCTTATAGCCTGATCCGTCCGTCTGGGATAGCCGACACGACCGGAGTCGATCAGCCGCCGGACTGACTTGTAAGATACCCATCCGACGCATGGATCATCTTTATTTTTAGGCAATGAAGTGTGTAGCCCGCAATGCCCTAACCCAACTGAGAATTTACTACACAAAGTCATCGTCCCCGCAGGATTCGAACCCACGACCTCCGTTTGTAAAGAAGGGCTCTATAACACCAATTCTAGTAGTAGTAGTATTCTAGTAGTATAAATAGCGTCAAGCTGGTCGTCCGTCGTAATTACTGACATTAATAAAATATACCAATACGCGTGTCGTACAGAAAAAGTATCCCGCATGAAAATCCGATATGTCATGACAATAAAAATTGATCGTGATGTTCCTACGATCACATTCAACTTATTCAATTATGCTGTTTCATCCAGTTAAGATCAATACTATAAGCCATAGAAAAAATTTAGTTACCTATAAACTAATCAAGTTTTCATTTGCAAAGCTATATAAAAACGTGAATTCATCTTACTTTACATGATCCTTTATACTCCATATCTGTTGCGATATATGTTAAGCAGCCCATAACTGAAGTATTGTGTTAGTGAAAATTGGTAAAAATTTACGAAAAATGCTTTGGGTCTATATCTTTATTTATCTAGGGATGAGAGAGCAAGGGCATAACTTCATCCTTCTGTGGAAACGCGCAAAATAAAAATCGTATTTAGACATTGATAGATCGATTCTGCGTTGACTACGACTCTAAAATAGATACATTATAATCGATATGTGACGAGCACTTGCACCGAAATGGTAATCAATACAATTATAAATTAGAACTTTACGAACAGCTAGAAAAGACATAATTTTTTCAAAATGCTGAACAGATTTTGAATCGTAGCTATAGATGTTTTCGGCACTGTTAAGATACAACAATTTTTTGTTAGCAATATAAATAGATTTTGAATATATAACGCCACAGGCATAAATAGATACGGAAATAAACGTTAAACTACTAACAAAACCTCTTTGTTTTGGTACATGGTTAAGAACAAAATATTGATACGTAAGTTGCACGACATTAAACGAGTGACAATAGCAAATGAGCAAACGGTTCTCGTGATGTTAAGTGATACCTACGCCCATGGATATACACAACATTAGAAGAGATGCGTGTGCGTTGCAAGCCATAGAAATTGGATAAAACAGGTTAAATGGTATGATAGATCAGGATTAAATTAAGGATTTGATGGGGAAAGGAGTGGGAAAAGACGAGGGTAGGAATGGCCAACCGGCAACACTAAGAGCCATGCAAACTTTATTTTATGCTGACTCTGTGAATGGCGGTGGTACATCCCAGGACGAGCACGGCCGTAGAAGTGCAATAAAAGCTGAATGAAGGATGTGATGCTCTACTTATTAAATAAATGATTAAAAACGGCACATGGCTCACGATGCAACCGTTATTCCTTACTCAGCTTCCAATTGTTAAAACGTAAAGTCAAAATTGTCTATTACTATTTTCTTAAAGTAGGCTGTCAAGCACAAGAGTAAGTATGTACCTTCAACAGGTATTGTGAAAAATTTGCACGTTCAAACTAAATGCGAACAAACTGATGAGTATTATTATTTTAAATTATAGAATTTAGGTACAATACAAAGTATTATAACTAACCTGGTCGAATTAAAATTAACGGTAGTTCCAGTTGAAACGTTACGTACCGCGTAATGAAGTCAATCTGTCCTATAACCATGGTGTCATCAATTGTAACCAATATAGGCATGCGCAAACGCAAAAGCACTAAGGTTTTTATTTTAAAATTTGCTAAACAACCAAATATATCGTTGCAAGAACAGACCAACATCCTGATTATGGTAAATAGCATTGGGTGCTTCACTGAGATACCTCCCCGTGTGTGGTTTCAATACTGGTCCTCTCCTGGTCGGAATTCTCTGGCTGCGGTGGAAAGGTACTGGAATCACCCGGTGCACCTGGGAAACAACGACTAGTGACTGTCTCTATGGAAACTATTGCTAGTCGTTGGCAAAAATCTCACACGGATTCACCGGGTGGGGTGGGTGACACCCGGTGAACTACATCCACCCACCTGCGCTAGGGCTTGCACAGTTGAGCGCCGTAAGTGAGGATGACAGAGTCCTGGGGGGTTGAGCCGAACGATAGCTGGGGTAAATGCATCGCTAGGCAACACGCCCTCTTTGGTCCTGATTTCTTGCGAAACGGTGGCCTCCACTTAGTAGTGGCTAGTGCCACAGTGGGGGAAACGGCTCTGGTGTCCCGTCAGAGGGCCACCGGCGAGGTTCGTGGGGGCAAGGGGGAAGGCCATGCTGACGGTTTGCGGGAGGCGATCAGCTCCGAGAGGGACAGGGACCTCATTACTGTTTCCTTCTCGGCCACCGAACAAGAGCCCGAAATCAAGCTGGAACTCCCATCGCGGACCTATATCTCTCTGGTAATCCTAACGTCCTGAATAAGGCGTTCCCATTTGCGGGTTCCATGGAGGGTGGGAATAATAAAATAAGCATATGCATGGAAAAGGGTCCCATATTAAATCTCGAACTAAATAGAGAACTCTGCTTCGGTGGAGGTCTCCTGTAACACACCTGTCGCAACCGAAGCTGGTGTAAAACCAGCTGAGGCCGTAGACAAGATACCTGTCTCTCAACCAAATTAGACTGTTCTGGCGAAGGGGAAGCCTGGCAGCCCGGATCCAAACCTGAGGAAGTGATAAATCAATCCCGGGGCTGGTCTATCCAACCCATTAAATGCCTTTACGAAGGCCTGGGGCGAGACAGCTTCCCAATGTTGGAACTCTACATAAGAGAAGCCAATGCCAAAGGATAGCGTGGACCGCAATTAGGCTAACGTGGGGGGTAAGGCCAGGAAAAATAAGCCTGGCCAGAAAAAGCGTCGCCGGGCTCAGCAACTACGAGCTAAGGAGAATGCTGCGGCTGCCTCACTGAAGGGCAAGGGATCGGAGACGGAGGATGGTGCTAACCAACCGCTGGACTCTGGCCCCAAACCCGACAGCGGAAAGGCCACAAAATCTACAAAAGCGGGGGAGAAGGAGACGACCAGCGGCAACAGTAAACGAATGAATCCGGACCACAAGCCGTCTAGCAGAACAGCGCGAGCGGAGAAATCGGCCCACAGGATGGGCAAGGCTCAGAGAGCCGCAGCAAAAAGATGCCGCCACGACGACACTATCTCTCCGCGTGGCGACTGCAACAAGCAGCGGCTTGAAGAATATGTCAATCAACAGCTAAACTTCGACAAGGCGGCCAAATCCTCGATGGTGACCACCCCAGGTGATAACCACTCAACTGACGGACTTCTTGGTCAAAGGCACAGCCGATGGAATTCTCCTCATGATACAGAAGAAAATCATTCAGGAGGCAATGTTCAGAGCACCGGATGACACGGGCCTTTAGAGGCAAGCCCACCTTCACAGACGGGGGCCTCAGGCTTTGGTGTGTAGACCAGAGAACGGTGCCTGATTAAAGACCGCCATCTCAGGCACGAATACCCCCACGGGCGAGCAGTTAGTCGTCAAGGGACTAGCGGAGATCACCAACAGGGTCATGTGCGGATATTTTCTTCAGATATTTAAATGCACTAAAATATGTCATTTACAACATATTTTATTATTTTAGCAAACTGACACATCCAACCTTTGAGCTATAACACCGAAAATAAAATCTGATAAATATAGTTTTGCAAAAATGCGCAACATTCCCACCTATCGACACATTTAAAAGTTTTTCAAAAACTACCTCCGTGTAATACTACAATCACATCACAAAACACACAGGGGCGCACTTGGAATTTCGTGAAATAGTCTAAGATCACTGGTGCCCGTACATTAATTATTACGACTACGCGAGAGCACGGCATGCCCACACTAACCAAACTTGTGAATCGACGGCAATGCTGTAACAGTCAAAGTAAGAGCAGGCCTGCATCCACACTATTTCTGAGTCGCACAGATTTTTTATTGTTGATTTTTTTCTTCTCTCGTTTAAACACAATAACTGTTTATTAATTGTTATGACTTATTAACCTCTAATTCTAAAATACCAAAAAGTATGTTACTATCCATGCTATATGATATATTATTGATGGATAACGAAATTAATGCGATTATTACATTACCACGGTAATTTATTAGAATTATGTGACAGACAAAACTAAACAATATATAATAGAAAATTCGTGACCTACTATTGAATATACCGTGAATTACCTAATAACTATAATTAATTGTATTAATACAGATTGAACTAAAAAATGTAAACAAGAATAAAGTTCAAAAATTTATAGTAGTTACGAATAATAATAAAATAGATTAACTATGATTTACGTTTGCTTCATTATATTTATTATAGTCACAACAAGAAAGGATGGACGCATGCGTCTAATACCTTGAATACTAGTTCTTTATTGATCATAACTTTAAAATATTTAACTGTAAAAAATCATCCGAATTCGTTCGTTACAAATTTTGTGCTGTCTTAGTCCATGAGCATCGCTAAAACTGCCAATGCTATAAAACCATAATTATATAAAATTAAACTATATTTGAGTCTGTGAGAGCAAGAGCGACCTATCTACTAAATGAGCATAGTAAGATAATGTAGGATTATAGGAGAATTATGTAAATGTAGTAATAAATTATGTAATGGAGATAATATAAGAGAATTTTGATTTAATTAATATTTGGCTGCATTGACTTTTACCTTATCAAATACTTTTTCGTGCGTGTGTGTCGTCCTACCCGTGACCATGAATGCTGTAAAGGATTCGAAACGTTGGGTGATAAAATTTAAAAATAAACTGCGATATAATCTGTAAAGTTGTTTAATTTAAAATGTCAAATATTCGCGTAAGTCTCAGAAATGTTATTATCAAATACTTTTTAAAATCGTTTACTTTTTACCATGTTAATATTTATCTTTTTTTAAAGCATGTTGCAATTATATATCCGTGGATAGGTGAGGTACAATACCACACACAAAGCTTACATAAAATTAAGTATTCCAGCTTTTGGGGTAAAAAAGAACGTCTTGATTGTCATGTTGCTGGGTGACCGTCCGTTTCCCTTTCTTTTCCATCTACAATATTTTCCTTTCAGAATTTCGTCTCTAACCAATAACGTATTTCTTTTACAGGGGAAAGATCTTGAGCGGCAATTTGGATGCCGCAGATGTCCATCCGGCTGGTATCTCTAACATACGATACTCTGACTGCTTGCCTGTAAAATTTGGCAATATTTAGTTAGAAAAGTGGCTGGTGTTCCCTTCCCTTTGTTTCCTATCCTTACTACGGTAGCTGTAATTATATATAAATTAACATTGGCTGGTAATAGATTAACTGGTTCTGGAGAATCCTCTCAGTATGGACTTTAGCAATAAAAGTAATATAAAATCTAACACTTGAGCTGGGCGTGTATATATGTACATATCTTATATTGAACAAAAGAATGTAAAAAGGTCAGCTTTTGAACCATATCGCAAATTACAATCCTATTTTTTTTTCGTTATTCTTTTATGAATAAATTCGTGTTTTAGAAAAAAAAAACACAAAATACTTTTTGCGCAAATAATAAACATGTTGAATATAAATGATTACTATAAATAATTATTTATAGTTCAAATTTTTTTTAAATATTACTTAAAAAAACTCTCGATAAATATTTAGTAAGAGGCAGTTTATGAAAAAGTAAATAGATTTTTATAAGTTGGATATTTAAAAAATATATAAAATATCAACAACATTAGCTGCAATCTACGGACTGTAACGCAGACTTTATTAACATGGTATTCCATGGTAGACAAAAACGTGGTAAATCATATACACAATTCCTTACGCGTTCTTAAAATTTAAGTCTATGTAAATTTAAACATCTATTTTTAGTATTAAAATTATTTTAAAATTATTTATATTAAAATTTACATCTAACCGTTTTTATCGTTAATTAATTACTATCATGTTTTATTTATCTTATCATTGAAAAGAAGCGCCGCTAAAAGTTGGATGCAGTGAATATGTCACGTTAATTAAAACTAGTATCACGAGATTTTTATGCTCTTTCATAAAGCAGAGCTTGAAATCAAAAACATACTTTTAAGTTTATTGGAGCATAAAATTGATGGCGCTTTTACATTAATAGAAAGTGAGTCTGATTAAAATTATTTCTTGCGACAAAGATCTTAAAAAAACACAGACTAAAATTTAGTATTCTGAAATATTTATAATCACACTAGCCATGTGAGATAGCGCATACATTTGTTGAAAGCAGTGAAACTAAATCTAACTAATTATTTCCAATACAAAAATGAACATTTCAGTAGCTCAAAATGTGGTATTACTAATTTTACTCATCATTTAAATAAACCTATATAAGGCTAGTCAAATGGTAAATTAAAAACGCTATACGTGATGGAAAGGCAGGAAGGATGAGATACTATGTTATATGTGCTACTGCACATGTAACAAAA
>DWHK01001166.1:0-11656 GCA_018247855.1 Graphium androcles
CTATTCCGGCTATGCCAGAGGTACATGTTGTTTTGTCACTATTATGACGATAATTTTATTAAAAGATTTTAAATTTCGTTCTCGTTTTTCAACGTTAGTATTTTCGCAAGATTAAAAATTTAAAATTAAGTATTTACGCTCTGAATGGTAGTGTAAAATAAACATTAATTAGTTATAGTTTATTACTTACTTTGAAGTAAACTTACTAAATAATACAAACAGAAACACTGTGAATAAATAACTAAAAAGTAACCAACAATGTTCTTAGTATTTTTTTGGTCACACGAATAGGTAGATATTTTTGCGAGTCCATATCAAGATCGGAATTTAACGTACGAGTAGCCGAGGAGCCGGGAACGGGATTATTTCAATATGTGTACTAAAAGAACTAAAAGACCGAAGTAGTACATTTGTAAGATTGTACTAGTTTGGGGCGATCTATTCAGTGAACGAGCACGCCCAACGCTAGTTTGAGTCCGATAGTTTCATACGTTTTTTATAGTTACTTCACGCTTTTTTATAGTACTTAACGATCGATTCTCGTATTTAAAATCTTATGTAAAAAGATTTATTTCCTTAAAATTTTTGAAAACTTTTCCTACAATAATGTAGCAGTGTTGTACCTCGGCCACTCTCGATCGGTTGTATATTGGCCAGTGGTCTGGTGCAATTTGTATATACTTCTTTGGTCAAGGGTATATATTTTTATTTCTTTCACATTCACACAATACATATATTCTTATTAAATTTATTTAATACATGAGAAATAATTTCAATAAGTAGGTTTCTTTCATAAAAAAACATATTAGAAATGTTGTGTACATTGAAAAATAACTGAGGATCTTAAAAATAAAAAAACATTAATTCTTTATATCTTGTAAACCAACGGGCCGAGGATTAGGGTGAATGCGAGAGAAACCGACGGACGATACTAAGAAGGGCGGTATCGGAGAATACCGCCTTTTGCCTCTGAGCCAGAAGCAGTCTATCGCGGAGTCCTAGCCGCCTCATATGTTGTGGGTTTGCGGTAACAATGAACATGCCAATTATTACTAGTTTGTAAATTCCACTGATCACATATAGTGCGTACCAAGAAATATTGATAAATTGAACAGCTGGAGATTAGGAAAAATTTTAACAATTCGTTCAGTTACATAATGTTCACAATTAGAAAGAGCTTGTAATGAAGCTCCCAGAACGGAAGTTGAATACAATAATTAAAAACTATAGATATATTCAAGTAGTTTGAAGTGCATTGACATGTCTATCTAACCGTAAATTCTGAAACGAAAATAAAAATTGTATAAGATACAAGTTTACCGGCTTATGATGTATTCGATACAAAACAGTTTGTTCATAAAATTTAAATATATAGTTCTTGTTAGTGCGAAAAGTGTATACTGGCTACAACAAGGTAACTTAAAATAATAACTTGTGTCCTAAGAATATTCAAATGGTGCAAAAACATTACCCGTTCATACTGTGAGCAAAAAAAAGCACAATAATTTTATTTGTAATTGAATTCCACTTATGAAAAATTTTCAGGTTACTAATTAAAGCCAGGTTACTTTAATTTTCTTAATAAGTATCTAAAAAGTTATAGTTGTTAATTCTTTTTTCGTCTGCAAAAGCATACGATTTTAGAAGTTATTTAAAACTTTTAAATAAAATTTAATAAATTAATTTCTATTTCCATCTTTGGACTTCGTTGTCTGTTATTGATGATAAAATTGTACGGAATATCTTAAGAACCTTCTGAGAAAAATCAAGTTTAATTTTTCGTTAACACAATTTTACAATTTTCAAGCTTGTGAATAGTGATTTATATCTAAAAGAGAAGAGTACAGCGTATTGTTTATCGTTTTGATAGCTTCCGTTATAGTCTCTCGTAAAAACCTGAACCATGAAAAAAATACAGATTTTCAAATAATTTTGAGCCCGTTTTTGTAATTGTTGGGAGCGGGCAAATATAAATGTACATTCTCTTAAAAGTGGTGGCAGGTACAAATAAAACTGAGTATATAACTCCACAATGGCAGGAATCAGACTCCTCTGGATTTTCAACTGACTTATTGCAAATTGGCGTAGTGCCCACAATCCTCTATCTTATCTGTATAGCGTTTATTTGTTTTCCAAAAGCTTAGATTAACGATAAATTATAAGAGGGAAATTGGGATTAACGTGAAATCCTAGACGGAGGTACGATGTATAAACTTTAGTAAAGGATTTTAGGAAAGAAATAAACATTTACTGCTACTACTACTGGGTATACTAGTAATGGGTATACGTCAAACCAAGTCTTGCCAAAAGTCTTGGATTCGGATGTTCGAATGGAAAGGCTTTTCTGACGCTACTGTAATCAGCTGCTCATATATTAAGGCATAACAAAGGAATATTCCTATAAATGTTGAAACCGAGTTGAATTCAAGATCACTTTATCATAGTACAACTAATGACCTACTGTACTTGATTTTTCCCGCGAATAAGCAAAACTGACTTAGGCGAATGTTTACATTTTGAGTGTGTGTTATAAAACTTTATAACAGTTCTTACTCCAGGTTATTACTTTACTTAGCTTGATATCAGAGGTTCTTATTGCTTTTTTTCGTTATCCCTTATTTGGAACAAGTTAATACGCTTGACACAGTCAAAAACCTGTCCATCCCGCAGCATCAAAATTAAGTTTTTTCTAGATTAAATAAACCTTGTGTTTTTTTAACTATGACAATTTATGTAAAAATATATAACAACTTTTTTTTTATAGGAAAGGTTGGCAAGCGAGCAGACGGTTCACCTGATGTAAATGGACACACACAACATTTGAAGAGTTGCGCGTGTGTTGCCAGCCTTGGAAATTGGATAAAACAGGTTAAAGGCTAGGATGGGTCAGGATTATATTAAGGATTTGGTGGGGACAGGAGTGGGAGAAGAAAAGGATGGGCCATGCATACTTTATTTTATGCTGGCTCTGTGACGGGTGGTGGTACCTCCCCGGGCAAGCGCGGCCGTAAAAGTGCAGCAAAAGCTGTATCAAAGATGTTATACTCTACCACCTAAATTTCTCTTAAGAGAATACGAAAAATGAGCAAGCCATACACTATCAATATTATCGCTTACGAACATTCAAAGCCAGAATCCGTTATTCATGTAGTATAGTGTTATCCGTTTTTCATGGTCAGTATCCGTTATTTACCTACACGATGGTAGATTTTGATGACTCTGCTCAACAGGCAAATATATCTCCCACTCTTCTTGATCCCATGAAATTATAATCCAGTATATAAAGTATCTTCGTTACAATATTTATTTCAATCAGTTTGGTCCTTGTTATGTGTCTGAAGTTACGAAACACAAAAAAACAACAGTTCGACCAAAATCATGTGACTCAGAATCACATCAGTCTCAAATTGTTAAAACTGTCGAATATATTATTTCCTTACGAGTGTGAAATGGATGCTAAATTTCAAAACTTATCTTAACATTAATAGAACCCAATTAATCCATTTATTTCCCCAAATTGGAATTTGTCCCTAATTAATTCTTTTTTACGTTACAGCGCCACTCGAGTTTCTTACCGCTACCACATGGCGTTGTCCCCCTTGGATGGCACTCTCTACATCTCGGACCCCGAATCCCACCAGATCATCAAAGTACGTGACACCAATGACTACAGCGATCCGCAACACAACTGGGAAACCGTCGTCGGTTCTGGGGAAAGATGCCTTCCGGGAGACGAGGCTCATTGCGGTGACGGCGCTCTAGCGAGAGACGCCAAACTGGCATATCCTAAAGGAGTTGCAGTGTCCACAGACAATGTGTTGTATTTTGCCGACGGTACAAACATCCGTATGGTCGACAGAGATGGCATCATCACCACCGTGATTGGGAACCACATGCACCGAGCACATTGGAAGCCTATACCTTGTGAAGGCACCCTGAGTGTGGAAGAGGTCCACCTACGTTGGCCGACCGAGCTCGCTATCAACCCGTTGGACAACAGCCTCCATATAATCGATGATCACATGATATTGCAGATGGCTCCCGATGGCAGAGTCAAAGTCATAGCTGGTAGACCACTTCACTGCCCATCACCCTTGACCGGGTACGACATGGAGCTAGCAACGTATGCCACTCTTGTGATGCCTCAAAGCATTGCGTTCGGCGCTGCCGGCGATTTGTACGTAGCCGAGAGCGATTCGCAAAGGATAAACCGTGTGCGCCTCATCACGACTGATGGCAAGATTACTTTGTACGCCGGAGCTGAATCAAAATGCAACTGCTTGGAACGTGGCTGTGACTGCTTCGAAGCCGATCACTTCCTCGCTTCCAATTCGAAATTCAACACTATCTCCGCGGTAATAGTTAGCCCAGATGGCATTGTTCATATTGCTGATCAAGCTAACTATAGAATCCGTTCAGTAATGGCCAGCATACCGGACGCCAGCGGAGCTAGAGAATACGAAATATATTCGCCAGACACGCAAGAGATTTACATCTTCAACCGATTCGGTCAACACGTGATGACTAAAAACATTCTTACTGGAGAGAATAACTATGTGTTTACTTACACAGTGAATACGAGTAACGGAAAACTGAGCACCGTTACAGACGCAGCGGGCAATAAAGTGTTCCTTCTGCGAGACTACTCCAGTCTAGTCAATTCAATTGAAAACACGAAGGGACAAAAATGCAGACTTAAAATGTCCAGAATGAAGATGCTACAGGAGTTAAGAACTCCCGACAACTTCAACGTGACCTTCGACTATCATGGCACTACTGGCCTGCTGAAAGCTAAATATGACAGCACTGGAAGAAGTTATATATACAAATACGATGAATTTGGAAGACTCACATCAGCAGTTACACCAACTGGTCGAATCATTAACCTGACCTTCGATCTCAGTCTTAAAGGTGCAACAGTACTAATAAGCGAAAACAACAGAAAGCCGGTGTCCATCCTAATTAAGGGTTCCTCAGTCAATACAAAGGTAGGAGAGGCGGAAAAGAAAACAATTATTTCGACTGACGGAAGCATATCATCAAGCTTGCCATGGGGTCACGTGATTTCTACTGACACTGTGCCATATACGATTTTGTCTGAAATCGACCCAATACTTGGTGAGAGTTATCCAGTGCCGGCAAAGCAGAGGACCGAAGTCGGCGGTGATTTGGCAAACCGATTTGAATGGCGGTATTTCCTTAGACGGTTGCAGTCCAACAAAGGCAAGAGCAATAAGGCGGTAGCGCAGATTGGTCGAAAATTACGTGTGAACGGCGAAAATCTCCTCACCTTAGAATACGACCGAGACAGTTCGACAGTTGCAGTATTCATGGACGATAAGGTAGAACTCCTCAACGTCACTTACGATAGAACGGCCCGCCCTGTCAAGTGGGGTCCAAGAAGTGGTATCTTCGCTGAAGTTGAACTTGATTACGACAGATTTAATAGACTTACAAGTTGGCGATGGGGAGACCTTAATGAAACGTATGGATATGACAGAGCCGGCAGGCTTCACGAAATCCGTTACGGTGATGGCTCCTCCTTAGCTTATTCCTTCAGAGATATGTTCACTAGTCTACCGCTTAAAGTAACCACGCCAAGAGGAAGCGATTATCTATTAGACTACGACGACTCCGGTGCTTTGCAGAACTTGACGACACCAAGAGGCCACATTCATACATTTGCCCTGATGACATCTTTAGGATACTTCAAATATCAGTACTTCTCCCCGATGAACCGGCACCCGTATGAAATCCTGTACAACGACGACGGCCACATCTTGGCAAAGATCTTCCCACACCAATCGGGTAAGATCCTATACGTGTATGACAGCACCGGCAAACTGGAGACCATACTGGCTGGTGCTTCCGCTATTCGATACGTTTACCACGAAAACACGCATCTCGTGAAGAACGTCGAAATCACTGATCCCGATTACGAACTTAAGCAAGACTACAAATACCACGCCGGCATACTCAAAGACGAAAAAATGAAATTCAACTCGAAGAGCGGTCTCAATAACGCCCACTTTAAATACCAGTACGACGGGAACGCTCGGCTTTCTATGATTGATGCCAATATCAATAGTAAAGAAATGCCACAACTAAAATTGAAATACAACCAAAATCTTGGCATGTTGGAGGCTGTCAGCGATTTAAGAATATATAGAAACACCTTTAACCGCTCCGTCATGCAAGACACGAGCAAGCAGTACTTCACGATAACCGACTACGACGACCATGGCAGAATCAAGACCGTCCTAATGAACATTAAATCCTTCGACGTCTTCCGTTTAGAATTGGAATATGACGTAAGGAATCGCATCAGAACGAAGAAGATGATGATCGGTGATACGTCTTCAAACCAGCGCATCAGTTACAACTACGACGGCCACCTGATGGAGGTGGTGGGCTCCGAGGACGACTGGAAATACGTTTACGACGAAAACGGCAACATCATCGGTGTGATCGAGCACGGCGAGAAACGCTACCTGGGCTACGACATTGGCGACCGAGTTGTCCAGTACGGGGATCTAGAATTCAGCAGCTACGATGGCCGTGGCTTCGTTATCCGCCGCGGTGAGCAGAAATACAGATACAATTCGCGCGGCCAGTTCGTCCACGCCTTCGAAAGGGACAAGTTCCAAATGTGGTATTACTACGATGACAGGAATAGGTTGGTGGCATGGAAGGACGATAAGAACAACATAACACAATTCTTCTACACCAATCCCCAAACACCTAACCTGATCACACATATGCATTATCCTAAGGCTGAAAAGACTATAAGATTCCTTTACGACCAAAGAGACTTCCTCACTTGCATTGAGACCGAAGAGCAAAGATTCTACGTCGCTACTGACCACAACGGATCACCTCTTGTGGTCTTCGACGTAAATGGAGAAATCGTGAAGGAAGTTAAACGCAGTCCGTTTGGAAAGATAGTCAAAGACACTAATCCAGGTTTCTATGTACCTGTAGATTTCCATGGCGGTTTACTTGAATACAACACCAATTTGGTGTATCTGGAGAACCGACTGTACGATCCTGTAGTAGGACAATGGATGACACCAAGCTGGGAACATCTCGCCACAAAACTAAGCTTACCCACGGACATTTTCATCTATCGATTCAAGAACAACGATCCGATTAACAAGAATCAGAACGTTCCATACATGACGAACTTGGCCAGTTGGTTACAGCTCTTCGGTTACGACTTGAGCAAGATGATGGGATCGAAATACATTACCGACATGGTCTTCCAGCCAATGACGTCGGTAACGGCACCACAATTGGCTCCCGATTTCGGTGTGATGTCTGGTCTTCAATGCATCATTGAAAAGGTGTGTAAATTTCCTCTTTAAACTGTTCTTATTTTAAAATTCATTACAAATAGTATGTCACGTAACGAATTTATCTTTTTTCCAGGTAAATGACAAGTTATCCGACATAGAGTTCGTGCCTACACCGCTTCTTAAAATGGAGCCGATTACTAGGAATCTTCTGCCAAGGGTCTCCTACAAACGTGGTGTTTTCGGAGAAGGGGTTTTGATTTCGCGAGTGGACGGCAAAGCGTACATAAGCGTGGCCGACGGAGCGAACAGCGTTGTCGAGGATGTTATCACGACAGTGTTCAACAACTCCTACTTCCTTGATGTTCACTTCAGCATCCATGACCAGGACGTGTTCTACTTCGTCAAGGATAACTCTCTCAAGATCCGCGACGACATGGAGGAGTTGCGCAGGCTCTCCGGGAAATTCAATGTATCGCAAGACGAAACCAACGACCAAGGATCAGAGGTAAGAATTAACAAGTCCATTTTGATCATTTTTCTGATGAAATTTACTATGATTTTCCTAATTTCACATATTTATTTAAGCTGTAGTCATCAACTATGGTACTTTAAGTTTGAAATGAACCCTATGAAGATATAAGATATAATTTTCTTTTTAAAACATTCCTTAAAATGCTAAGTGGTTTAATTATTACAAAATAACGAATAAATTGAACTTTACCCAATTAGAAAACTGCATTATCGTTGAATTCTCACGCCGGAAACAGAGCACTTGGAATTTTATTAATCTTAACAAATTATTTTATAAATATCTGTTGATATAGACATACATTTCTAACATTTCAATAATAATTTCTTCATATTCAGGTGCGAGTGCATGCAGTGGGCAAGGGTTCAGCTCAAGCAGTCATAGTACTACGCTACGGGGTCGATCCGGCACAAGAGAGAATCAAGCTGTTGAAGCACGCCCACAAAAGAGCTGCAGCTAGAGCGTGGGAGAGGGAGAAAGCGCTGGTTGCCGCGGGCTGGGAGGGGAGGGGCTCGTGGTCTGAGGAGGAGAAGGAGGAGCTCATCTCCCACGGAATCGTGGACGGATGGGCGGCTAAGGACGTCCACTCGGTGTCCAAGTTCCCGCAACTGGCCGACGACCCTGCCAACATAGTGTTCGTGCGCGACAGCAGAAGGAAGAGGAGAAAGAGTGGCCGCGCACGCCACCGCTCGTGACTTCGCCAGCGAAAGACAGGCTGAGCCGCGCGACTATCTTGGATCGGCTTTCATTTCTAGCGTTTCAGTTCTTACGCTACTGGCTCTCAAAACCAGCGGCTGTTGTTTCTCTTGTGTGTGATCATCTCGGAACTTTCGATGACTTTACGAGTTGATCATAGACTCGAGGGAGAGAGAAGTTTCGTTCTTTGTGAGTTACACAATAGTAAGCGAACCTAAGATTCATTTGCGAAGCGTACACAGGACAATTATATTTTATTTTGAACCTTGCGCGTTTTCGAAATCATGAAATCTCATTTCAAGGAATCTCAACAAAAAACTCACAGGGTAACGAGTCATATACAGTCGCAAATTAATACGGTAATAAATACGAGCATAATATTTAAATAAATCCAAAATACTCAGAAGCGATCACAACTTACCAACGCATTTTTGATGCTTTAACATTTTTGATATTATTTTTTTGTTATCCTATACACTTTCGCTAAGATTATTTCGTAGATATCATGTATTCCTACTGTATTTTAGCCAAATATTTCGTTCTATCCCTACGCCTAGATATTTGTAAATAGCATTTAATCCTGTAATTATTCATTTAGTGACGTTAAGCCTAAGTCCTTCTATTACTTCGCAATACTTTTACTATTTAAGCAATAATTTTATACTTCATTATATGATGTTTGTCATCAAATAAAATTGACCCTAATTAAATACAAATCTATAATGATTAATCAATTAAACATTCCCGATCATGAAATCTAATTGTAAAATATTATTACAATGTAAAAAATTTAATTTCAATGCATTTTATACCTTTAAAATATCAATATGAGCTTGATCATTTTATTCAAAAACTGCTTCACAAGCTAAAGGAAGCTGAAGGACCTAATTAATTCCACACAAATAAAATGATACAATGAATTCTTATGTATGTTATATTTATAATAATGTATATGTATACTATTTCAATAATTTATTACCATGTTATAACTATCAGCAATAAATATGTCTAATGCATAGTTTTATTGAAGATAAATTGTATTCCGTAATTGTCTATTGCTAAATGCCACGTAATATGTCAAATGTTAAAGGTACCTCATGACACCTTATGTTAACCTTGACTGAAGAATATTATTTTTATAAAACCTTTATTTACCATTTCGTCTAGAAAATTCGATTTTTTCGAAAAAATATATAATTTAAAGTAGGTCATGGAATAATGTTCTTTAGACTAGGATTACTACTAATGGAGCTTCAGAAAATTAATGTCTACTTTTAATCCTTACTATCCTTCTCCTAATAAAAAAAAATTGTTAAAAAAAAAACGGAAAACGTTAATACGTACACTCTGCATGTGTTGTGCAATAATGAAACGGTAGGTTTTACAGTAAAGTTTTAGGGTCATACCTTCTTGCTGACTTATCTTAGACTGCATAATTTCTTAGAGACTGATGATGAAATACTCTTTATTTACTTGGTAACTATTATCTGTGGTCATTGCGTAAGTTTTCCCTCTCAAATACCAACAATTCGCCTGTCAATTTAGTAGTTTCTGACAGGCAATATTTCTTCTATAGGATAATGGAATATAGCCTCGGAACTAAGATTTTAGATGCTTCAGTGTAAAAATGAAACGAAAGTATTTGTTCGTTCAAATTGACTCCTTCTCAAAACTTTCGCTCCTGCTTAAGATTTGATCTAGTTAAGAAACGCATTGACCTCAGTTAAGGATAATTTTAAGATTGTATCCTGCGAGCGTTCTATAAATTGTAAGTCAGTAAGAAGCTAAAATAATGTAATTAAATTTAAAATGTAGATTTATAGTTTGTGTCCATAAATGTGTCTCATTTAAATTGTGGTGTCTAATTCGTGTTAGAGGTACTAATTCAAATGCTAGTCGATTGACTAGAGAGAGGGTGTCGATGATATTTTTTACAAAAAGATATTATTATAAAGCATAATGGGGAAAATATGTCGAACTATGGGCACTCCCGGGTCAGTGCGGCCCATGCGATGGTGATATTTTTGCAAAATGTGACTAAACGAAGCAATACATTGTAATGTAATATGTCTTATTTGTTTTTAATAACTATAAGGTGTAATTTTTATTTATAATTAATGATACAATTATATATATATTATATTATCTATTGTGAATGTAGTAATTCGTTTCGCGGTGATATTTAGTAGAGCGTATCTTTTTTATGATGTATAAAGAATTCTAATTTGTAAATAGGTACTTAAAAATTGTATCGTGTAAAAATATTGTACATATCTGTACGCTTGAATTATTTATAACGTAACGTTCGTAAGTTTTTAGATTATTGATTATATTGTAAAAATGTGGGCGCACCACAAACGGCTTGAGGCTGCTGGTTGAATGATATTGCCCAGAGATCGAGTTGGCAACCGCCTCACCTAAACTCTTTACTAGCGGCATAACAAACTTTCTCGCTTTTCAAACTATTTTTCAGTATAATACCGTTTGTGTTAACTTTTTCCATTAGGTGCAACACTGTCGGTTGCCAAAACGAATGAAAGGCACAGATAGTATACCATCAAACTTACCATAGACAATTTAAGCTTCTAGATATTTTAGAGAGCTTCACGGTGGCCTGTCGAAGGCGTTTAACAACGTAGATCTGAATTTCTCGAGCTGAATCTAACACTTTTGATTTGTATTATTGTAGATACGACGCGTAGATACCAGGTAAATCTGTGTATAGATAGTCCGCATCCATACTCAACCGGGTGTGAACTCCTAGTGCAAGGATGCGAGCGCGTATATGAAAGACGATGTAAGCATGTACAATAATAAATATAGAAGGTATTCTAAAGGAATATGTAATAAAAACATTAAAACATACACGAAATGTTTTATTTTGATTCCCCTGATCAAAACATTATTAGTATTTTTAATTTTGAGAATTGCGATTTAAATTAAAACTTTCTATATGTTAAAGTGGGAGCCGTGGTAGTTCAGTGTCCCGGCCGCCTTTAATTCTGTATACTCGCGGCGAATCTGAGGTCAAACCCCGGTGCCGGCACCAATGAAATTGACATTTTCTTAATTGCAATTTTAAGTGCTGATTTACCACGTGCTCAGCGGTGAAGGAAAACATCGTGAGGAAACCTGC
>DWHK01001167.1:0-11656 GCA_018247855.1 Graphium androcles
CCTTTATAAAGATGATTGGTGCCAGAGAAATTTTATAAGCAGATTCTTCACAATACAACATTAGCCCACTTCCACTTTAGCGTGCTAATTCTGTGCGCAATGTCAGTGACTTTAATTCTTTGGCGAATGACTTCGTTTCGAATTTTGTCTGCCAGAGAAACTCCATTGCTAGCTATCTTGAATCCAGAACCACGCCAGAACTCCAGAGCGACCATGAATTTATTGACCAGCCTCACGAACATCCACGTTTCAGCTCCGCTGGTGTTGTGTCGGTCGGACGTACTGGTTAAATATCTTGGATTTATGGGGTTGTAGTATTGATGACTCAAAAATATATCGTAACTTCCCGGATGCCGCTCAGGCTAAGCTTTTCCTTCGGTTAGGCTCTTTGTCAATGTTGTGCACACATCAAGTGTAGCGCAATTCAGGACCACTGGTCTCAGGGACACATGAGTCTAGGTCGTCATGTCGAATGAAGATCGACAGTCTTGTCGATCTTCTTACTTTTAGGAGACTTCCATCGATTCATCACCATATCTTCCGAAACTACACGCCTCATTATATATTACTAGCTGACCCGTGCAACTTCGCCTGCGTCACATAAGAGAGATGTCACAAAATTAATAAATTTTCCCGTTTTTGCCACATTTTTGTAGCTCCTATTGGTTGTAGCGTGATGATAAAGCCTAGAGTCTTCCTTCCTTCTTTTCCAACACTAAAAGAAATGTCCAATACGAACCAGTAGTTCTAAGGATTAGCGCATTCAACCAAAGAATCAAAGTCTCCAGCTTTATAATATTAGTATCGATTCCTTTTGCGATGCAGACGCTCTCTAAGAACGGATAGTCCATTGTATAAAAATCTGGTCATAATTCACTATAGATTAGTATACTTTAATTGCAAACGTTTTCAGACGTCCGCCGTGGCGACGTCGTTGGTGAGCAGCGCGGCCACGGCCGTGACGTCGTCGGTGGCCATGCGCACCGTGCAGCTGGCCGGCGGCCGCACCGTGCAGCTGGCCTCCAACCAGACCGTGCACCTGCCGGGCGGACAGGCCGTGCAACTAACGCCCGGACATACGCTACAGCTATCATCGCTACAGATGCCTACGCACAGCGTCCGATTACCCAGCGGGCAGACGGTCCAACTCGCCTCGCAAGCGGTGCGAGTTCCCCAGAAGAACCCTAACCAACGAGCTTTGCCACCGACCGTCAAGCAACCGACTAGCCAGCTAGCCAGTCAAACTGTCCAAATAGCCGGCCAGAGCGTTCAACTCACCGGGCACACGGTGAAACTGCCCAGCGGTCAGAGCGTCCAAGTGGCCAGTCAGAGTGTCATACCTTCGCAGAACGTCCAAGCCGTGCAATTGGCGGGCAACGTCCAAACGGTCCAGCTGAGCGGTCAGAACGTACAGATACCTCAAAGTGTTCAAATGTCCAATCAAAGTGTGATATCACCGGTCCAAATCGGCGGTCAAACCGTCCAATTGGCTGGCGGTCAAACAGTGCAGTTGCCGAGTGGTCAAACATTACAGTTACCTAGTGGTCAAACAGTTCAACTATCTAGTGGTCAGACTATACAATTAGCTAGTGGACAGACTTTACAGCTTGCCAATCAAACGCCAAAATCGATAGCACAAGTTGTAAGGACTCAATCTACTGGTGATAAACCTTCACAGCCAATTGTGGCCAAATTGTTAACTAATGCACAGGTAATATATTTTGTTATATTAAATGTTTTCTCAGTTTATAAAAAACCCTAGATGCACAATCAGAGTCTCAAAAACGTCCGAAGTATAATATCAATATTCACATTTATTTTATTATCTTAGGAAACTTCAATGAAAATTTTTCCTGTATTGGAATTGTATGTATTGAAAATATTGCTTTGTAAAAACCACTTTATGTCCTGTATGTAAGATGGAATTGCAAAACAAAAAAACTAATGCAATAACTTTGACATTTAAGTAAAATTAGAGATGGTTTTGATGTTATTTATGAATTTCGATCATTCCAGGGTGGTTACTATTTAAATTTATAATGTTATTATTAATAATGTAAATTAGGTATGCATATACCCAATTTACATTATTTTATAGTTCCTTTAGGTTATTTCGGGCTGAGCATTTGACTAGCCACACTGGCTTATATGCACACGCACCAGTTATTTCTTCTCATTCTTTATTCTTTTATCAAAGTTTCAGCTCTTAAGAATGTGCCCTACAAAATTAGCATCTTAACGCATCTTTTTCGTCACTCTTACTAGTTGGGCATTATCCCAAAGTTTTTCTCTTTGAAGATGGCTCTTGTTCACCTGGCCCTAAAAATGCCCTAACGATTGCTTGGATCCGTCCAACTGTAGGCTCTCCTTAAAGCCAGCTGGATCAATGACCGTTAATATGATTTTCGTAGAAATTGGTCAGCTGGTGATCTACTATAGTATCGGATCTATTCATTAGCGAAAGGAAATTAATGAAGCATGGTTGTTAGTTTGGACATAGCGAAAGCCTTCTATCTGGCATGGTACAGTGCGGTTCTATACGACGCAGAGTGGAATTGCTAAATATTTGCTGTTAACCGTACAAAGCGACAGACCACCAATTACCATTGTCGCGATTCCGTAGACATTTCCTGCCACGAAAGACTTAACTGTGTAATCTATTGTCTTCAGTGGTATTTTCGGACCGATACTATTTAAGGAAAAGGTGTTGCATAATTCCATGGGGTAACGGTAATCATTACGGTCTTTATTGTTTGCTTTTAATTCCATAAAAAACTTAAGGTTTTAAAAAATTGTTCTAACCGTGCGAGCTATGGCTCGATATAGGTAATACAACACTTTTAACATAAATTTTTATTAAACTAGTCCATTTAGCACCATTAAATATTCTTTAATGCAGGGATTCCTAAACTAATTGGACCGCGGCGCATCTAAAAATTAAGTATTTTGTCTCGGTGCCTTAGCTAGTCGAAATAGATACAGTCAAAAGAAATTTGACTATCTATTCCGACAAGCTAGCCTTTATATAATTTATAGAAAAAAAAATAAGTTGATTGTTATTTAAAATGGTATGAAATTGCCGTTTTAACATACTGACCACTTTGAAATAACATTAAACCAAAAATATGACTATCAATTGTTTTTACGTTCGACTCGTAAGGATACATCGAAAATTGGAGGAATTTTTGAATACGAGTTCCGACGTGGAACTAATGCAGCAAACAGCTGGAAACTTCGACTTAAATACGAGAAACGAGAAAGATCTGCTTTGGATATTTTTATTATATTTGGATATTTGGATATAGTGTAAGTATAAGTCTAGAACTAACCAGTCTATATAAAAATAATAGAAATAATTTTCCTTACAGGGTCAAATGATATCACTAGAGGGCGTAGTCGGCAACGCCAGAGCGTTGCAAGTGGCGGCCGTGGGCAACGTGAGCAGCGTGGCTAGTGTGGCCAGCGTGGGCAACGTGGGTTCGGTGAGCAGCATGCGCGGCCGCGGCGGCGTGCGTGTGTTGTCTCCGGCCACGAGGCTCGCCCGTCCATTATTGTTGACGTCCGCAAAGCCGCTGCACAATATAATATTACAGGTAGCCTTTTTATTTCAACCGACTTCAAAAAACGAAGAGTTCTCGATCTCAATCAGGAGAAAACAATTCGGTTGATTTTTAGGGTTCCGCTGCCGAAGGGTAACCAACGGGACCCTATTACTAAGCCTCTGCTGTCCACTCGTCCGTCGTGTCTGTCAGCAGTCATCTCATAAGTAGACAGTTGAAATAGTTACCGAATGTGTATTTCTATTGCTACTATAGCAACAAATAGTAAAAACTTGGCCGGTTTTATTTGTATATTCATTGCCTTGGCACTGCATTACATATGAACTCTTTCAGGAGGAATTGAGATAGGTCTTGTAGAAATTGGCTTAGTGGGATTTTTTTTAATAACTGAAAAAATATATTTCGAAATGTTACTACTAAAGCATTAAAAGTCCTTTTTTATATATTGAAAACTGTGAAGATAGTACTAGTTATAAAAGAAGATTGGCAAGCGAGCTAAGGGCTAACCTGATGTTAAGTGGAGCAGTCGCCCATGGATACCAACTACATCCAAAGAGTTGCGTGTGCGTTGCCAACCTTAGATGTTGAATAGAATATCTCATGTAGGAACATGTTTAGGATTAGGCTAAGGAGTGTGAAAAGAAAAGAGTAGAAAAGGCCATTGTGTAACCCCAAAAGCTAGGCATATTTTTATGCTGGCTTCCTGCCTGGGGCGGTGGTACTTTTCCGGTCGAACAGCTTTATAAGTACAGAAAGAGCTGTACATGAAATATGTTTTCTCTGTTCACAGATTATATATATTTTAATATTATTACTTAGGGTCTAATTCATTCTGGCGCAGAGTCGAAGCGCATCGAAATCTTAAAATAGCGCTTTTAAAATAAACATAGCAAATCCACCCCCTCCACAAAATTGATGCGCTTATTTCAGACTAAAAAAAAGACGCATAAATCGGATATGCAATCAGTACTGATTGAAGTTTAGGAACGAGTTTTCAGAATTTAGCATCGTTGCGATTCCACTCTGCGTTATATAACGAATTGACCAATACAACATACAGATACAAGGTTATAAAACTACTCTTTTACGACTTATACTCTTGCATTTTATCTGGTAAAATAAGTAATCGGGACAAACGGTTCCAAAAGAATACCTGCGACTCCATTCGTAATGCCAACGTAGTTTCATTAGGCATGAAAAATTATAATAAAAACTATCTTGAGTACAGACTGGCTACATTTGTTATAAGTAAAACTTTTTCCCACATGCCCACACTTTCTCAAGGACAAGAATAGTACAAATAGGATAAAACAATATTTCTAACTTTCTTGCTCTCGGACTCGCTTGATGTCTTTGACGTGACTTTAAAATTTCTCGCGGGCGTAAAAAAGTATCACACAAGAAACGTTGCTTTCTTTTTTTGTTTATTATATATTTTGTAGATGAAAACAAACCACTATATATTCATGTTATATTACTCAACAAATCACAATTTGCAGCAGAGCGACGGCAGTGCCATTCGTGTGACGTCAAGTGGTGCTTCTACATCGCAAACGATAGTTTTAAGTAATATAGGTAAGCAAAACAATTTAATATAACCTTTGTGTAATATTAAATATGGATTTCATCTTAATGCTGCATTTAGTCTTATCCTGAATCAAATCAAAGGTCAGTACTGATGACCATCCATAACTATCCCTATAGAAACCTTATGCGAGTTTCACTATTTATTATGATCGGGAACCCAAACTAATGTCATGGCTTGAAGTGTGTGTCAAGACATATTTCCTAAGTAGACCATAGCCTCTTTTGATTCAAATCTTTTAAATTGCATTGATTAAATATTTGAATTATCTATGTGATCAAATCCTATTCATTAAGTTTTGTCAAGGTTGTAAATAATTTTTAGATGTCCAATTCTAAACCATTGAAATATTAAATATCTTTTATGTAGTTTTTTTGTGTGTTATTATATAATAGGAAGTACTTGAATTTTCAATTGATAAGCCATAATTATAAAAATTGCTTACAGTTCATTAGAAACTTGCAGGCATGTCTAAAAAATCTTTATGGCTCAGGAGTTATCAATAGTTAGACCTGTAACAAAATATTTATACTGTATATAATATTTATATTGATAAGTGCTTTTATTATGAATATTACTTTAAAATAAGGCTTTGTTTGTCATCTTTGTTCATTAATTATAAATACATTTAACTATGAGATATATATACATATAAATAAAATTAAAGTGTCTGCTTATAATGTCAGAATTAGAGCTTTTTACTAAATAAATGTACATGAAAATAATTTGATAGTATTTAACAAAGAACCAATTTTTGCCTGTTTATCTGTCTGTTTGGGTCGGCTAATCTTTGAAACGGCTGGACTGATTTTGATGGGATCTAGACTGGCAGATAGCTAATGAGTTGCAGTAGTAACCTGTGAAGTGTTCACACACCACAGGTTACTACTGCAACTTAAACAATAATAATCCCATTTGTAATGGCATTTTCAAATGTTTCCCGGCTCGGACCTGTACTTACCTGACATATATATATTTAAATGTATTGAATGGTAAGGTTATTTAATAATCTGCATTCATTATCTTTTGTGCTAATGCTTTAATCCCCTAGAAATTATAGACTCGTTTTCTGACCTTGGGCGTTATTCAATAGGAGTCATTAAAATAGCACTATTATAATAAGCCATTAGGCTCACAAAAATAAGCTACATGATCAGAAACCAATAATAATAAACATAACTTTCAGGGGGCCAAGCTGTTACGACGTCAACATCGTCGCCGCCTGTTTTAAAACTCCAACAGGTAATTTTTTAATTATATTTACCAAATTTCATAATATTATTAATGAAGAAAAGAATTTATATAGTAAATTAAAAAAATTGTTTAAGGAGCGCTAATTAAATAAGCTGGATGATTTGTGTTATTCTACAGGTACATAATATACCTACAGCACCTTTAACCTTTAAGACCTACAGCAGTATGATTCTATGGTTCTAGGTCGATTTTAATGAAATTTTGTGTGTCCGGGTGGGCCCCGAAAGGTTTTGATTCGTAATTTTACCCGGTAGATGGCGCTGTTATCGGTTGACAAAGTTCGGTCAGGACAATGTCAGCTAGGTCCGGTAGTTTATTTATACATATATATAAATATTTACATATCTAATCAGTTTCGTCATCATTGTAATGTTTAAAGCTGAACAATTTAATTATAGCTTTGTATTTTATGAATATAAGAGCTATGGTAGCTCAGTATCAGGGCGCTTGCCTTGCTTACTTGAGGCAAATCTGAGTTCAAACCCCGAAGCCGGCACCCATAGAGTTATTGATTTCTTAATTGCAACTTAGTGCTGATTTAACATGTTCTCGGCGGTTAAATAAAACATCGTGAGGAAACCTGCATATCTGAGAAATAATAAAAATTTCTAAAATATGTAAAGTTCACCACTCCGCACTTGGACCATTGCCCAGCCAGTTTGAGAATAGACTGTTGCTTTTACTTTATTTTATTACTATTAGAAAAATATCGTATTTGTTAAGACTTGTTGCTTAGATAATAAATATTTTTCCACCACTGACAACACATACAAATGCTCTGATTTGTAAATAGCATAATAAGGTCGCATTAAACTCATCCAATTTGGCAATGTGTAATTTGATTAACGCTATTAAGTTAACAAAATGAAAAATGTTGTTTGCGTTTTAGATTTGGAATGTTTACTCAATATGTTATACAAATATTACACTTAGTATCATAAATAAGGTGTGTAAATATGCATTAGCTGTTGCAGTTTGTTGATATATTTTATACTTGCATTATAGGTGAATCCAATACACCAGGTTAGACTACCTCAAGGGATAAAAATCCAACAGGTGATTCTAAATAATTTGCATGGAAAGAAATAAATGACTGATATGTAGTGTTATTAACAAAGTGCATGGGATTTTTGATATTGCAAGCATGGTTCACTAATAATTATCGAAACGGAAGCATGTGGGTGAAAAATTAAATATAAGATATACTAATTTGTATATTCTTTAGTATGTTTGGTTTTGATAAGATAAACAAAACCATTGGTGATGGTGTTTTGATACTAATAATGTAGTTGGATAGTCACAATGTTGTAATAACTGACAAGTACTGAACTTAATTTTTAGTTTAACACAGTTTAGTAAACATGTTAACTTTAATTTAAGAGGATTACTATTTGACTGATAACATTATAAACCTTGAAGTGTTACATGGCTTTACTATATAATTCTGACTAATATTTTAAATACAAAAATGATTTTCTTGGTATGTTTGTTTGTAATGATTTCACATCTTTATTTCTAAACCAATCAAATTCGTCTCAACAGATTTTCTCAGGTATGGACAGAAGCTATTTTTTAAACCCGTCTAGGTTTAAAAAATAACTTGTAGGCAGTCATCTAGCATAATACTTTATTTTACTTATATTAATAAAGTATAAAATGATAAATGACATACATATATCAACTCTGCCCATTTAGCCTCCGAAACTAGATTTCAAATGTTTGAAAAATTCCTATTGTCAAGTAACAATAGATATTATTATTTTGAATAAATACTTAAAATCTTATTTAATGCAAGCTACTGAATGATAACTGGAAGTTGTATATATAATTATAAATGAAATATTTTACCAAAATTAATTCTAGACAACAGAAGATATGTGTTTTATTGTTTATAAAAAGAAATTCACATAAATTTTAAATTTTAGATATTTATCCCATATGTATGAAATTTGCATATTACATTTTTACATTACATTGAATAACATATCCTTATTTATCAAATATACCATATAGTTTAAAGTAATTACCTTTTTTTTCTAAAATGGAATAATATAAGGTAAAATCAAAAAACATTTTAAAACTTGATTTATTATTAATTCAAATATCATGACAGATATAAGATTTTTTATGTATTATTTTCATGATTATAAAGTTTCAATCTTGTTAAAACGAAGTTTACTACCTCCAGAAATTGAATTAGTCAAAAGAATCAATGAATAACCAAGTTTTATATTTTATATATTTGTTTAGCTTAATATTATACATAAAAGTGCACTGTCTAGTGTTTGTTTTCATTTACAGCAAAATTTAATGCTCCGGTCAAGTTTGCTAGCTGTATTTAATTAAAATATTTCTAATTATAAATGCACTTGTTTAAGTTTTAATACTTTTAATGAATAAAATGTTTTTATTTTTAATGTTTAAAATTTGTAGTAATTAACTCATATATTTGTATTCCTTAATTTTGCTTTTTGTATCAATAAAATACTTTGACTAATAGTAACAGTAAAAACCAGTTATAATACTGGTCAATACTTATTTAAAAAGTTATATTCGCAATGTGCACTAGTTTTAGAAACTTTGATGAATACGTTTGGACATTATAATATCAAATATAAGGTTCGTTTTATGCCAAAAAATGCTGGCTGGTCTTTCTTATGATTACTTATGTTTCTTAACAAATGGGACTTCATATATTACAAATAAATTATAGCGTTAAATATGTTTCTAGGTTCAAATTCAGATAATTTTTTGTCAAACACTTATATTAATCTAATATTGAATATATTTAATTTAATGCTTTTAGGGTTTTTGGTAAACGAAAAAAAAATTTATTGGACTCGTGATTTTGGACTGTAATATATATATATACATACATAATTATTTTTAATCTGTTCCCAGGCTGTTCCAACGGCTACGGTACCGACATCTAGTGGTGTTCGTAGTGTATTAATGGAGGGACAACAGTTGAAACTTGTGGGCGGTCGACATGTTCTTGCGAGGTTACTAAGACCTGCGAACCCCCCACAGTAGCACAGGTTTAAATGTAAATAGTTACAAGATTTTTTTATCGAACGATGTAAAAGGTGGACTGTCATCGAGATATTTTTAAATATTAATTTGTAAATTTATATTTTATCTATGGGGAAATATAACATCTGCACCGATTATCGTTAAGAAAGGAGTTAGTAAATGAGTTTACTTTATGTGTCGCGAAAAATGAAATTTATTTGATAATAATAAAACAGTAATAATATATTACTTCCAAGCCACTACTTTACCATTACCTCCAAGCTCAAACACCAATGTAGATAGTTCGTAGATAGATAAAAAAAAGTGTTATTTTAAAATATTTTATGATTATCTTCCATTGGAGGTGATTGTATGTTTAGTAATGTATGTTAAGTTTGTATTTAAATTACAGATTTATAATTTTAATTGTAAGGATTATAATTAAGTTCGCTTTAAAGCCAATGATATGTAATAGAAAAAGCAAACAATTTTTTTAATGTGAAAAGTAACAAAGATATTAAATGAATATTATTTTTAAATCATTGTTAAATGTTAGTTTTTTTTTTGGCCTTTTATTACAAAAGTTCAGCTTCATGGCAAACTTTCAATACATAAAAGTAAAAACTACTGAAGTTAATACTTTCAATCGATCTATACTAATATTGTAAAGCTGGAGAGTTTGTTTGGTTTACTGCGCTAATCTTTGGAACTGCTGGTTCGAATTCAAAAGTTCTTTTAGTGTTGTAAAGCCCATTCATTGAGGAAGGCTCTAGGCTATATATCATCATGCTACAACCAATATGAACAGAGCATCAATGAAACATGTCGCAAAAACAGGGAAAATTAATTCATGTTGTGACATCTCTTATGTAATGCAGACGAAGTTAGAGGAGTCAGCTAGTATACAATAATATTGTTATGAATGTATAAAACATTAGAATTAATATTGAAATTCAAGTCAAATTAAAACAGTGTTACAAAATTGGGAACAAATTACTATTAATATTAAGATTCATGATATGAGACATAATTTAAATACTTTGCAATTATTACATATCACTGGGTAAGTTGTAAAAAATGTTAATTAACATTGGGTTTAGTGTGTTGTTCTAATTCAATAGTAATTCTATTTATTTCAACTATGTATATATGTTAATGTATATAGGTACGAGTAACATTTTTTTTGTTAATAAATTAATGTAGAGAATTTATTCTACACACCTATATTTTGTTCAGGAAAGTTGTTTAAAATGTGTATTGTTGACTATATATGACAGTTTGCCTTTTACCACTCAAAGTGTTAAATTATGACGAATGGTAAACTAACAAATTTCGAAGCCTTAGTATCAGATACCTGAGATAATTTTATAAAGATGTGAAGGGTTCATTTGAATTAGATACTGTGTATTTGTAAAATTTGATAATACATTTTCGGTTGCAATATCTGGTTCTATTCCTAATGTAAGTCAATTAGGAGTGTAGTATATTTTTTGTATAATAAATTTTGTCTATTTCATGCATTCCTAATTCATTTTTTGTACCACTCCTATATTAATTGATAACAATACATACTCCTACATAACAGTAAGAATGGTTTGCAAACACAATGTAAGCTACTTTTTTAAACCAATTTAAAGAAGGAAAGGGGAATCGATACATTATAACAAAAAAGAGAAATTCAATTTGTCTTGCTTTAGTTACTACAAATTTTAAAGATTGGGAAAATCACAGTTACTTTTAAGACAACACACTAACAAGGTATATTCATATGGTCAATGTTTTATCCACCCCAAACTAGCCTAAGTGCAGTTCCTTTAGATTTGGTTTGGAATTGATTTACAATCTTTCGATCCAAAGTGCCTTTTTACTTGGTAATAAATAAAAACTTAGACAAGAAGGCTTTAGAGAGTACTCCACGTGTTGGATCTGTGTCTGTCAATCTAATTTTACATTTTAATCTTGTTTTACCTATAAACATTTTACAAGATTTTAATATTTCTGTGAATTCTTGCTGTGATTCATGTCCAACATTGAATTGACTGTTCTCATATATGATAGATTTGATTTAATTATTTTTTGTAAATTCAAAGGGACTTATAGAAAGGATAAGGTAAATTCTAAGAATTTTTTGTAGTCGACTTATTTTTAACCGACTTCAAAAAAAGAAGGAGGTTTCTCCATTCGACCGTATATTTTTTTTATGTGTGTTCGCGGATTTCTTCGTCGTTTATGAACCGATTTTGAT
>DWHK01001168.1:0-11655 GCA_018247855.1 Graphium androcles
CTTTTATATGAGACTATAGTACATAAACGGACAAGCAGGCCGATGAGTGTAGCAAAGGCTGCATGAAACATATTATACTCTACCACCTGAAAAATAAGAGATACTGAATCATTTTACAATTTGATAACTTTGTGATTTTAGTAGCTTCAAGTTTGTAGCCTAAAGATAACATCACCAAAATTTGACATACACTCGTCTCTCTATCGTTTTTCAAAAATTATACTTACATTGTACCAGATCTTAGCACCTATGCATCTGTTTTCATTTCATTCAAAGTTCAGAATTAATTAGTCTGAAATAGTATAGGACGATGTCCGGACTATCTATGTACATTTTTAATTAATACAAGACATTGCCTACGATTTCACCGCATAATAAATATTGAAAACATAATTAATTATAAAAAAATTACAATCTCAATAGACGCTATATTAATATTATGAAACTAAACGAACCTGTTGCATAAATTTCCTCGCAAACAACATTATAATAAATATAATTGGATTATAATGCAATATTTTGTAGGATTAATAAACTTCGTGTAATAATTATGATTTAATTATATTTCATAACATAGTATATGGTATGGTGTCACGCCTACTTAATACTTTCCTACTTCATATACTTATATCTACCACACGTCAATCGAAATTTAATGTATTCGATATTTGTAATCCTGGGTGTTGCATTCGATAGATAGGTAAAAGAACGGAAACAAACATTTTGTGCATACAATAACATTACCCACTTACATCACTTCTGGTATATTAAAACTACTGTTGGCTCTATTTTATCAGTGATATATAATGTTAATTTCTTTCAAGTTGGGGACGCTAGCTATGTAACGATAAGTATAACTTAGTCTAAGCCTAATTTTATTGCTATTTTAATAGTAAATAACTCAAATAACAAAATCAATTAAGATTATTAATTTTGTTTGGTATGGTTTGGTGAAGTGTTTCTACGTTAAAGTAAGTGTAGTTTCGTTGACCGTGTCCGAATGTGAGCTTAGATTATGTAAGTACCAAGGTAGTACTTCACTGGTGCTCGAAATAAATTAAACGTATTTATACGTTTTTTGACCGATGCTTGAAGTGGCCGGATGTCATATCTACCCTGTCTCCCTTTCCAGACGTGAGTTCCTATATATAGAAAAGAGACTGAGGTGATCATTGGCCATCAGGTAAACCGGTTGCACATCTCCTTACTTTTTCATAAAATTTTATAGGGACATATGTCGTCGCGAGTGTCCATCTATAGATGTTTTTAGTTAAATTACATTTTTTTATAGAAAGCCTTCGTATCTATAATATGTATTATCATTAAGATATCGATAGTATGAAACACATTTATTTTAAGGATTTTTGGACTTACGTTGCAATGTTTGTCCAAAGTACTTGTATTTCATAATAAGATAGGTTCGTCTAAAAAGGGTCGGTTCCAAATAAGGTCCATCCTATTAAAATTTTCGCACTTAATACTTAAACGAAAACGGATATCGCGTGGCACCTCCCCAGTTACCAATCATCAAAGTGCACCAATGCTAATTGCTTTCGCACTGGCCATTTTTCAGTGGTATGGTATGAAACCTTAGGAAAGGTCAACGTAACTCAATTTATTGAGGTACGACGTTTTAAAATAGGCATAATCAGTTACTTAAATGACTTGTATAAGTGCAATAAGCAGCTGGCCTATCACGGCGAAGGTTGAAGAATCTCATAAAATCATTTTGGAATTTTCCTTAATAAAGTTGATAGAAATCAGCATAAAACTACAATTTGTTTCATTTATAACTAGAAAATAGATATATATAAATCTATTTTCTATATATATTAGTTATAACTTATGTACATTTCCTAAGAAGACACAAGATACAAGACCTTATAAGGGCCACGGCACTATTTTGTATGTATTTTCGTTTCGTTAATCGAAAGCCACTAACTTAATAGTAGTTTCGTGGTTTTGTATCTACAATATTTTTCCTTTTTATAAAAACAGTTTATTCAATCATGAGGTCTTACAAGTTAACACACTTCTCAAAATTGATTTATAAAGATTTCCAAAAACAATGCCCTTATTAGATGCAAATACCTTACCAATTTTAATTCATACTACCTATATAGCAGAGGAGTGCAATATTTACTTCGCATTATAATCGTATTATTTTTAGTCTGCCGCAAAATATTAATGTCCACCGCTAATATCTATTCTAAAAAATGGTTAAATCGTATAAATGTTTCATAGATTAGTTTGTTCCCTTTATGAAAATTACAATCAGTGCTTACATACCCTCACCATGATACCTTGTGTTACATTTTTGACTTTATGAAAATAAAACCAACAAATACTTTAGAAACATGTATTTATGACAAGCAAAAATCAATTAAATTAACATTTGGCACAAGAAATAACAGAAACAAAATTTGGCGAATGTTAAAGATGTTCCAAGTCTGAAGGTGGCCAAGAATGCACGCAACCGTCGCCGCATGTTCACATGCACCGTTATGTACAGAAATATTAGTAGACTCGACTTCATTTTATTATAGTAAGTACAATCTCTATTTTGTTCTGGAAGTTCGTACAACATGACAGTTGGACAGTGTACAACAATGAACAGTTATGCCCAATGATGCTGACAAATTCCTATGTACATGGAAGCAATATGCACGTAGAAGTACACATACAGACAATTAAGGCTAAGGCGCCTTAGTTCTATAAAATATCTATAGAAAGCGTCACATCTAAGTAGTCAGTTGATGACTTTGATTTAAATTAGCTTACATTATCAATAAGTATTGTGATGTTCAATAATATGTTAATAAATATAGAATATAAAATCGATAAAAATAGTTGTCGAGATTCCAAAGAGCGACACCATCCCGGGCGCCGAACGCAATTGTCGCCTCGTTACGGCTGAAGCCTCTCGATCTTTACGTAAGGCACATACTTCGTGCGGAGTTTTCGGGAAAGTTCCAGAATACAGGCACTCAGGCCTTTTTATAGTTTGGATAGAAAACTGAGATATTTTATATAAGTTTATAAAAAAAATACATCATGAAATCGAAGCCATGAACCGAATTTTATTCAATATATGGAATATATACAAACATCTTTAAGAATGGATAGTTCAAGAACCAATGCAATAGCAAAACTTTAAATTATAACATGTTTTTTGTTTGAGTAAAAACATTGCGCGTAAATATTTAAATGCAAATCTTGTTGTAAATGTATAAACGTAATAAAATAAAGTAGTAGAGAGCGAACTTCATAAAATCATAATATGCGCAGCTTATTTACAAGAGCGGACATTTCATATAGCGAGCCTCTGGGCCTCGACGGCAAACACGTCGCTTACGATATATTTGAGATTAATAACAAATAAAAACCAATTACGACTATTAGTCGGTAACAACTCGGTGCGTTTTGATTAGCTACAAAAGTTCCCTTAAAACATTCCATGCTAATAATCACAATTTAGTTACGAGCTATACATGTTAATTTAAAGCATTAGATACATACATCACAGGACAATTTTTAAAAATGTCTGTCTCTCTGAACACAGAGCGCTCTCACCACACGATATAATTTCTAAAATTTCTCGTCATCTTACGGATGACTTAATACTACAACATTAAAAACAACTAATATAAGAAGACAACATTTGTATACAAAGGGTGTATTGCACCAATAAACAAGCCAGCCATTGAAACATAGAACCGAAGTTACATTTGGGATGGCACGGAAATGTTGGCTCATGAATATGAGGACTCCCATAATCGTTTAAAATGAGATTTCACGTGAGATTCGTACAAGCAATTCTTTAGTACTAGTAATAACAAAGTAGCGTTAAAACAACAATAAATATATAAAAAGGGCAACCTCCTCCACATCCATATACCTTTTTATATGCGTATATAAATATAAGAAGTTTGCACAGATGCGTCGACGAACCAGGAAGAACGCATTTATTTATCTCTGCTAAAAAAAGACGAACTTTCATCA
The DNA here is from genome assembly GCA_018247855.1 of Graphium androcles. NCBI lineage: Eukaryota > Metazoa > Arthropoda > Insecta > Lepidoptera > Papilionidae > Graphium > Graphium androcles. The sequence goes on from DWHK01001168.1 coordinate 4,003, forward strand.
AAAGAGTATCGTATGTCCTATGTTATTACAATCAGTTTGTGGATAATTCTAAAATATTTAACCTGAAATCCTGATCCCTAGTGTACAATATTTTCATAATTGTAGTTTCACCAAAATCCATTTAGTTGTTTTGCGTGTCTCACAAAATTTTACATTTATAATATATATAATAGATATTCAAAGGCCTTAACATAAATATTTTTGTATTATTGGTTAAGCGCTGTGTAAAAAACAATAACTAATAAGTATTTTAATACAATATTATAATTGTGAAAGTTTGTATTTTTGTTACTCAATCACGCTAAAATCAATAAATTAATTTGGATGAAATTTGACACACAGATAGTTTATTACCTGGAATAACATAAAAAATCAAGTGGGTGAAGGAGGAGGAGAGCAGCTAGTAAATGATAATATAGATATTGTAATAGTACTGATATAAATATAATTTATTATGGCAGTTGACTAGAAATGGCTATTGCACAATGAAAAATACTTCATTGTAAACAATTTTTTGAATTGATTAGCAAACAGATAACTTCAATATAAGATCAGCGATGAAAAGATACTGACATTATAAATACTATTAAATATAAAAATAATACAATTGAGAATTTGGTGCATTCCACCCTCATAAAGTAATACGTATGTTCTATTGAAAGATATTTTTTTCATCAAAGTATCTATCTACCTTCTTACTTTTATATAACTTCTGTAATAATAAAGTTATCACTTCGAGTGAATATGAAGATCGATAAAGATATAAGTTGAGCATGTTGACTAAAAGTTATATAACAAGTATAAGTGACACTCGCTGCTGTGGGAGTTTCGTTACTACGGGCAGCCGATGCTAACAAATGCGAGAGTCGCTTCTCTTATTCTTCCTTGTCCTCGACGGCGGACAGGAACAGTTTCTGGCAGAAGTGCGTGAACTTGGCTAGAAAAAAAAAATAATTACCAACATTCGGCTTCTAAAGGTTACAGACGAGACTGTAATGAAAGACACGTCAGACTGAACGCCTAATTCATGACTCCTCTACCAAAATTAAAATACTTTGTTAGAGTCCGAGTCAGTTTAGAGTAGCCAAAGTACATTTTTCAAGATGCTTTTTGGTGAACGTTAAATATCATCAATAGAGCATAATGTAGGAATACAAACTGGATGCTCGTGCGAGTGCGGGGGCGCGCGCGCGCACCAGCAGCAGGTAGACGGGCACGCCGGAGAGCGTGATGAGCGCGCCCGCCGCCACCGCCGCCGGCTCGCTGGCCGCCGGCACCACCAGCAGCGCCGCGCTCACGCACACGAACACACACGGCATCCACAGCGGCACCTGCGCCACCACCGCCCGCCATACACCATTAGACCATATAGCCACTACGACATCGAGTGGTCTCACACTATCGCAAACTCAGCTCTTCTTCACGACTCTAACTACGACAATACCTTGATAGGCCGCGCCAATTCGGGCTTCTTGTACCGCAGCCAGAGCACGGCACTGCAACTCAGCAGGGTGAAGAAGGACTCAACCACAGTACAGTACGTGATCAGTGACGTCAAACTATTCGGGATCAGCATCACCAGCGATATCAGCATCTGCGAAAGTACATAAAAGCTGAACCATCACTAAAATACAAACGTTCGCGTACTTATGCCAGATCCATTTAAACGCCTGTGTTAGCGCGAAGTTTAATGTGTGCTAACAGAGTAGACAATGTTTTATTCATAATAATAGAGCAGAATGGTCGGAAAAGAGAGTGGTGGTTTTCTGTAACATGTTAACTCACCAAGAAAATTAACGAGGGAAGCGGAGACATGCAGGCGACGTTGATGTGCGCGAGCAACTCGGGCATGTGTCCATTGCGCGCGCCCGCGAAGCACATGCGCGAGGAGGTCATGACGTGCACCGAGAGACCGCCCACCACGGCCAGCGCCACAAGCCCCGGCATCAGCCACCGCAGCCAGCCCAGCGCCGCGCCCGCAAAGTCCTACGGCGAATGGAGGTCCCATTAACAATCCCAAAAAATAACTAAACGAATCCAACTCTCCTCAGTTAGCTTCTATCCCCTTAGTCACATCGTCAAAGCAGGAAGCGGATTCTGCTATTCTAGTCTTCACTGGTCACGTGTACACCGTCGTCGGACAATGCTCCAGCCAGATTCCGGCGATGGATGACTGTCGCTGGGCCCTGCCAGATGTTGTCAGGAACCTGATACGGCGCAAGAATCTCCGAGCCTATAACATATATCCAACCAATTCGAATAGCAGGCAGCATTGCCGCGTTAAGTCAAAGCACGAATAGCGGCCTCGCGAAACGAACGGTGGAATAACCACCTTGCCACAATCACACCATCTCACCAAGCTTATAGGAAATTTCCCAAATCCCTCACAGATAGCTCCTACCCCATTAAGCCCCCTATTACTCGCCCAATAGGAGCACCAGCCATGTTAGATAAAGAAAAGGCGGAAAGGCTAGCTGATGGCCTAGAGACCCAGTGCACCCCGAGCCTACTTCCGATTAATCCCAACCACCTCTGCATGGTGGAAGACAAACTAGATCAAAAACTAAATGAATCACTCAGCGACTTCATTCCTCCGATTACCTGCACCGAAGTTGAAGACATTATCAAAAAGTTTGGTCCCCGTAAGTCCCCGGACCAGGTGGCATCACCAATAAGGTGACCAAAATACTCCCCGCCATATTGATCCAAATACTGGCCGTTATTTATAACACGGTAATGACCGAAGGCTTCTTCCCATCCAAATGGAAGGAAGCCGATGACATAGGGTTCCTAAAACCCTCAAATCCACGCACCTAACCAACTTCCTATTGTCCAATCAGTCTTCTAAAGACGTTTGGCAAAATCTACGAGAAACTAATTCTAGCCCGATTACGAACTTTTATATATAACGCTCGGAAATACGAAGACTCTTGAGGGCTTCGCATTTCCGAGCTTGGGTTCAGAATCAAACATTCTTTAGTCTTTGTTAAAATTCGTAAATGCAATTGTCTAGGTTAATTATCGACAAGGGTGAAATTATAGGAGGGGTCGCTTAAGCCGTGGGTTAGCGTGTTAGGTACTTAGTGGTCAAAATAAATTTGCCTGGCTTTACATCACAATTACTATCATTTTCTTTACTCTCTTCAAGTAGAACATACGTATAAAACATTATCATAAAAAGAAATGAAAAGTTCATATAGAAAATATTAAAATATCATTAATATTTACGTAGTTAGTAATAAAATTTAAAAAGTATATAATGAAAATAATTCCTTAAAAACCCCTCAATAAAAATGGTCTGATATCTTTTTTTTTGTAAAATGATGAGAAAATAAGTCATAAATTTTTTTCTCAAATTTTCACCGATTTTCCCTTATCGCTTTCACATTTTACGACTAAAATTTACTTAATCATAATTGTAGGGATTTTTATTTGCAACTAAATATGGTTTAATAATTTTTTGTAAGACCTACAGTTTGTCAAATTCAAATATCTTTATTCAATATAGAAGTGTTTACACTTACTTTGCTGATACTGATTGCCGGTTCGAAAAGTTAAGCCACTGACCTGAGAAGAACCAGCAGCGTAAGAAACTCAGCGGGATTTTTTATTATTTACCTTTTATATATACATTTATTTAAATAGATTAGTTTAAGTAAAAGTTAGGTATGTAGGTTTTGAAAAAAGAAAACTTAATGTTTTGTTATTTTACTTACGACTGCAATAGCCTCAGTGGCTCTGACTCCTACTGGACCCAAAACGGCCAGGTACGACAGGTTGGCCAGCAGGTAAATTGCCGTGACCAGTGGCAGCGACAAGTAAATAGCCCGCGGCAAGTTCACGTACGGGTCACGCAGTTCCTCCGTCATGAAATTTAAGTAATTCCTAGAACATAACTGTGCTGGTGAGCCCAATGAAATGATCAAATAATAAAATGTCATTCAGCATTCACTGTCTTACCAGCCAGAGTATGAAAATATTCCAGAGTAGAACGCCACTGACCAATCACTAACGGAAGTCTTAGTGCCTGCCCATCCATCATGGAAATTTTCTATTTTGCCTAAAATTGTTTTTACTATTATAGTATACCGTCTACAAAGTATATAATATATAACTACATCATACTTAATAAATTGTCCTGTACCTTGAGCTATCCACACTATACCTCCAATAATAATAATAACAAGTGCGAAGATTTTCGTAAACATAAAAACATTTTGGATTCTAGTCGTAAATTTGACATCATACGCGTTTATGAATGTTATCAGGCCTGAAAATAGAAATCTGTGAGTTAACCGTCTATATTTATAATTTAATGTATTAAAATAGAAATTAAAAATGGCAGTGTTATGGTCCTTTACAGATTACAGATATTTAACTTAAAAAAATACTCCATGTGAAGTAGGTGTGTGAATAAATAAAAATTACACAAAAAGCTAAGTGTATGGAAATCAAATTTTAAGTACTTACAAATAGTTACAGCAGCTATAAGTTTCTGGCTTAAAGGATCTATTGGACAGTTTGGGAACAGTGGTTCCAATAGGTTATTAGCAAAAGTCAATGCCATTATAGCATTTGTACTCGGACTGAAACAACAAAATATAAAACAAACAGTTCCCACACATAATAATTATGACTTAAGACATTCAATTTCACACATTTGAAAACATGTACTGCCTTCATTTTACATATTTAAAATTCTTAAGATATGTTATAATTCTAAAAAGATTCCATAATACCAAAAATTATGCTTTTCATCCTAGCTTAATTTACTAGTGCAAAACAATTTTAGGGGTAATTTCATAGGGAAGACCAATTGAAATCAATTATATTTAGTGGCAATACTTCTAGTTGCTATGCAATGCCAATGCTACTCACACAAATATAAGATTTGCATCCCACAAGTAAAGAAATGCTGGCAGTGGTCCATAAGCTTCGTTGATATAATGGTAATCCCCTCCACTTTGTGCTAGTGTAGTGCCTAAAATTTTGATGAATTACATTGAATATATATATATATGACTTACTGCAAGTACACTTTAAATATTCCAGTGGCCAAGTCTAATTAAAAGAAAAAAATTAAGTCATGAACATAAAACCAAACAATTCCAATTTATTAGAATAGAATAATATTTATTTGCATTAATGAGGTATGTACAATAACACTGACAGACCTAATATATGTTGTCATACAGTGTCACATATATGGTTCAACCAAAACCATGTAATTGTGATGTAAAACCATCCAGGGCCACACCCTAGTGACATATAGAAGAATTATAAATGATATACCAAGGATTATAGCCCTTAAACTAATTTCTAAATGCTTTTTTGGATTATATTTAGATTATTGCATTTTTTTTAATTTTTAATGGTTATGGAAATGCCAAAATTTCAAGTTCCCAGTTTGATTTGACACACTAAGCAGCAATGAGCAGATCTATTTTACAATTGAATATCAGTTTTTTTTAACACTATACAACTTTTATGTTTACATTATGTAATTTCAAACCTTGCTATGAATCATAATATTAAAATGTGAAGCAGAAACTATGTACCCCTTTTTACGATACTTGAGTGGGTGGAGGAGTACGAAATATGGCACAATTATAGTTTATATAGAGAGAAATGCAGGAAGCTTAATTAAATTAAAAATACATGAGATTAATAAACAAAGTTATTACACATTACCATGAGTTTTTACACATCACAATGACATGATTGATTATATGGTTGAAGTTCGTCCTCAATCATTATATCTTTAGTAAGATAATAAATTCTCTAGTAAGTAAAAAAAAAACTATGTCATGAAATTATTTCAGATTGTCCTATACCTTCAGATAGTTTTGGTTGTATAAGATTACTTGAAAATATAAAAGATGGAATCCTGTCTTACTCAGCTTATTAGAGAACTTATTTAGATTTTTCCTTTTGTCATCAATCCAAAATTATTTCAAACTGTTATATCAGTTTTGGTTATGGTTATGGACCTCCACAACATCTGCCTTAGAAGTGTATATATACTAAATTAATCCTATTGTGACAATAAAAAAAATTTACCTCACAGAATATTGCAGAATTTCAAATTATGGATAAAATAAAAAAAATGCCTATATTATTTTATATATAAACCTAAGTATTAAAGTACATGTTGAATGGATTTTGTTTATGAGTTATTAAGTATAAGAACTTAACCTACTTTCTAAGTTGTCAGACAAAAACAAAATCTAAATATCAATTACATTTCATATAAAAATTATCTCCTATTTTTATATTAACGAAACAAGAAATAAATTTTACTTTAAAGAATGCTATGAGATGAGGCTCATGAACTAAATGTTCATCTATAGTTCTACTAATGCAGAATGTGCAATGACAGGTAATAACTTAGTGTTCATTAAGTACCTATGTATACACAACATTTCTGCTTATAAGATTCACATCTGCAACACTTGTTCATACCCTCATTGTTTCTGGGATCTGTCAGGCCGCCAATCGAGCTAACATTGATAGAAATAAAAAGGAGGAAATATGACTATAGGAAAATGTAAACTCAGTCCATCCTTGATTAATATACAAAACTGCATACACAATGTAAATTTATTCTACAACTCTAGTAAATTTTCTACAATAATGCAAAGCTTTCACCATTCACCTAAGTTACTTGATGTTAAAGTATCTGTGTGACTCATTTCTATTTGTAGCAGATAGATGCAGTTTGTATCTTTATCAAGATTTAAAACAAATCTGTGTGCTCTTTTATAAAACATACATACCATAAAGATACATCATTATTCATAACTCTCACAACACTATGTTTGATATGTACATAAAGCCAAAGGTATATATTTATTTTGATTTATTATTACAAAGTTTTGTATCCTGAGGACTAGTCTCATTTTAATATATTGCCTTGATACAGTATTTAAAATAAGGCTTCCCATCAAGTTTCCATCCACTATACCTTATGATACATCTGAAGAGTCTATCTGTAAATTTATTTTCTTTGTCAAATTTTGAAATAAACTTAGTTACACAAATTCTATTATTATGCTTATTTGTATGTATATGAGAATGGTTGCCTAACCTTGTCAAAAATTAGTATATGGTCTTACCATATGTGATTGGTTAAATTATAAGTTATATAAATTACTGATTGAATTTTAATTTGATCATTGGAAATTATACTACTATAAAACAATTATAGAAATCGATAGGCGTTTTTGAGCATTTTATTACATGTTAAAAAACAAATTATTCAAATATATCTATGTGGGTCAGACTGAAAGGCCTTAGAAAAAGTAGAAAGTTGCCAATACTTTTATGTTTTTTGAAGTAGAATCCATTGCTCTTTATAAATTTTTCATTCAATGGAACCACTGAGAAAAGCAGCCTCCTTAGGGATCTCTTCTGTGGCACTTGCTAATGCACAATGCGTTTTCAGGCATGACACATTGTCGAAGTTAAGGAGGATCCTGCTTCCAGGGCACTGCTGTCTAACATTTTCCAAGACAACAAGTAAATAACAGGTATCCTACCAGTCTGCCGTAACTGTTGTTCTATCTTCAAGCACAACTGTTGTGAAATGACCTTTTCAACCAAAGAATGAGGCCATTATCTCTTTACCTTGACTTCTTTCTTTTTGTACCTCAT
>DWHK01001169.1:0-11650 GCA_018247855.1 Graphium androcles
CGCACGGCCGCCGCGCGCCGCCCCCCGCGCCGCGCCGCGCCGCCTCCTCCTCCGCCGCCAGGGCGCCCACCCACCACAACCACAAGTACGTATGACATCCCTGCACACCCAGGGAGGCAGCACCACCAACTAACGTTTATCTAGTGCAGTGATTCTCAACCTTTTTTTTGTTGCGGCACACTTATCAAAATTTGATACCACAAAAAGAAAAGACGCTCTCTTCGCCGCTGTGTAAAACGCTTTATTATAAACGCAAGCATTTATTCGTATTGGTTTGAATAAAACGCTATGCGCTCCTCTACGCTCTCCGCTATTCTCGCCGCTTCAATATAATCCGGCACTAAGAAAGAACGCGATGCAAAACTAATAATGAAATAATTAAAAAAAATATTATGGATTTAAATATCTATTCCTGCTAAAAGTATTTTTCTTTTAAAATCGTATTATTTTATAATATTATCATATATCTAAAATTTGACGGTACACTTTTAGAATTTCTTGGCACATAAAAATGCCGCGGCACAATGGTTGAGAATCACTAATCTAGTGTATACCCTTCTCCTCTTATTTTTCTGCTTTAAACATGTCCACACCTGTTCATTTCCTCAGTAATCTATTCATTTGTATAAACTGCATTTTTAAGACAACTACACGACGACACGAGATTAAATGGAAAGCCGTCTTTCGATTCGATTCGATCGTAAATTTCCAAAACGAAACGCTCGACTCTCATTGAAATGAAATCTTCGGATACTACGCAAGTCTATAGGCAATAATTATCGTTTAACAATCTTAGAATCGCATGCCCACTTGCAAACATTCTTTATAAGACGTATTGCACTTTTTCTTACAAGAAAATCTTGTAAGTTAATAGGAAATACAGCTACCAAATGTTATGGTTGAATATTAAGTACACGTGCATTGTACTCGTTATGATATACCTACTTATTAAAGTAATGCATACTTCCTCACACCTAACCGTGACATGGTGTTCTACATATCAATACGCAAATACTGAAAAATCTTGAACGTTGGTAGGCGCATTAACAAAAAGCGAACTTTCGACTTCCTTACAAAATAGTGCAACAAAAAATACTTCCCCAAACGAGTTCTCCTTCCCGTGCCGCAGGCATGGGATGTGAATTTCAGTCATTTAGTAAATCAATGGCGTAACAACATGTTAGGACAGTAATATGTACTCTTAAAGAGATTCGGTACATACTTGTTATTAAAAAGTAAACGATTGCTAGCATTAATTTTAAAATCTTTAATTAATTATCGAGTTCAAGAAGTTGCCTGTCAAGTGTATTGCTTACGTATCCATAAAACTCAAATTTAGAAATCTAAATTGCTGTAAGAGAGCAACCATAAATTACGTGATGTAATTTTAGCGATTTTTTCAATCCCCTCTCCCTCTCACTTGAGATATCATGAGATTTGACTTCACCCCCTCCCCTACCCTCTAACCTCACGTAACATTATTAACTGCAAGTGCGTTTTTTAGCGTAAATTTGGTAATATATAAACGATCGAGACGACGAAAGTACGAAAATCGAACAATAAAACTTAAGTTAAATCCGAACTATTAAAATTGATATAAGAGTATTCAACCTAAATTCGTTGATTGGGACTCACATGCGGTCCCAAAAAATTACGTGATATTCGGCGACTATATATACTATATAAATTAGTGTCCAACTATACATAAATTAATATAAAGACATTTAATTAAAAGTTCTGTGATTTATTACTACATACGATTTTGAATTGGAATTGTGATAGGAGGAAAATCGATTTTTTCGAATCGCTACTGAGAATCACAGAGTACGATAACTTTCATGATAACAAAAACAAGTTACGCTATTCCCATTTACAAGAATAGTAATAAAAAGTGTGATTGCTTATCGAGTAAAGACACGTCTGCGGTTTTGTTGTCGCAACTCCAGATTGCAAAATGTACTTCTGTTAAAACATTGGTACAATGTAATTTATTGCACTCGTCAGTGTTTCATTGTTTTGTTGAGAGATTTTGACGTCAATGTATCGTTAAGCGATATATGGAATTGTTTGTATGTTTTGCTCGATTCATCTTCGCCTATCAAATTGGCTGTAAATTATTTTCAATTGGTTTGCTGTTTGACGCAAATACAAGTCATGTGATAGACATTTCTTTTAACGCTAATATACAGTATTGAGGTCACTTTAGAACAATATAGCAAGATATGAACTTTGATATATTTTTTAACATTTACAAGGTACATTCGTGTACATATTTCTGCCTAAAATTTAAAAACTAAATAAAAGGAATGATAATATTAATACGTGAAGAAAAGTCTTTCAAAATCTTTTTACGAAAATTGAGCTGATGGGGGAGCATGACATTTGGCACAGTTAAAGTGTATATAGAGGAGTAATATCAGATACATATTAGAGTAGAGATTCCATATCAGAGTAATATTTTTATGAAATGTGCATTAGAAAAACATTAAATTATTAAAAAAAAGTCATTACACACACTACCATAGGCTTTTTATCATCACATTGCCATGACACATAAACATCTAATATGTCAAGCGATTTCTTCTTTTCCTTCTTTTATTCTTTACGCAAATTAATGAGTATGACATGGACTAAAATCACAAAAAAAAGGTCAAATTACGACCATTCAGGAACTTCTAGTACTGTTTATTACACACTTAGAAACAATAAATATAACTTAAAACTAGGTTTTTCTACTTGAAACTAAGTGTTGTGTAGATGCTTTATTATTCGTCTGAATTTCTTTCAGGCCACTTTTATATAATTTCCATAATTGATAGAACTAAAAAAAACTGTTCGCATGCAAAAAATATTAATTGTTGTTATTTTCTGCAAAATATTGTTATTTAAAAACTTTCTTGGCCTGATTATTGGTACTAATACCTGATATGTGTTAGTATATTTTAATTGGTTTACCTTTTGGCAGGTATGTGAGAACCTTGTGGCACCGGCTGCCATCGGATTCCGGTCACCTGGCGTTCAACGAGGGTGAGAGGTTGCGTCTCGTATTGGAGGTAGACGACCAATATATTCTATGCTGTCGCGGAGACCAGAAGGGCCTGGTGCCAAGGGACGCGGTCCTGCTGGAGGACTTCTGATATTGGCAGCCGTAGCACGATTGGCAACCGCATTGGCGGCCATTGCGCCTGAACAAAGACGGGCGTTAGACTTTGGACGTTTGCCAATCGTGCAGTGAAGTGATGTGCAATAGGTGTGATCCACTCGTAAACTAACTCGTGAACTACTCTTCAGGCCCAGGGACCGTTGTGATATAAACCCATGTGTTGTAAATAGTCGGCGAGGAGTCAGATCGTATTCGGCACTTTTTATTATTTTCTTATCTAGTTACGTTAACCATTTTTTGTTACATTATGAATTCATCCGTTTCCGCTCGCGAAAATCGTTCTACATTTCGCATAGAATCAAACACGCTTCGGAGATTGACTTTTATTTTATTTTTTCTATTTTCTTATTTTATTTATTTTATTGATTTTGGATTCCTATCAGTATTTTATTTAAATTGAGAACCGTGTTTGAAAGTGAAACGATGGGGCGACCTTCGCGAGCGACCAAACATCACTGGAATAATCTCACATCTAATTCTGTAGTAAAATCTAGTCTTACGTTTTAAGGCATGGCTCTGTTTCGGACTGTATATAGATCGTTTGTAAGGGATACACGAATTGTGGAAATATTTACTGCGAATGGTGGATTAGGTCACATTTAGACATTTGCTTCGGAACGTTTACAGTAAATGATTCTCGCGATTGGATGTGATACGCATAGATAAATTATTTAACCGTAAGGACATAAATCTCTTATTAGTAATATATAGGGAATCATCGCCGCTGAGGGAAAGACGTCTTGATTTGTTTTTTTAGGATGAACTTAATCGGAATTGATGTAAGATGTAACGATGTTTGTACGATAGTGTTGTTAGTGTATATCGGTATAACGAATATCTATACGTGTACATAATCATACCAAATTTACCAACGGATATGTTATGTAGCGGGCTTTTAGCGTACCGTAATATAGTTCCGTCATAACTCAGGCCCATATTCATAGTTCAGACTTTTTGAAGACTCCGAAGATGGTTTTTTCAGAGCCTTCGAAACGGCCGCAAGCTTTAACATCTCGTATGACTAACTGCATGCGACCCTTCCTTTCAGCCTATCCTCCATTGGGTTTGTGGAACTAGTATGTTATTTCTATGTGGTGATTACTTTAATCTGTTCTCAATAGTTAGGTCGTGGGACTTAACAGTTGTACGTCTAACAGCATGGCCTATTCCTCTGTCTCTCCTTTAGCTCTCACGCATACGGTGTTGGGACTGTGCGTAACGCCTTTCGTCACTAATCGCATGCGCCCATCCAGATCACCTCCTCATAGCACAATACGAACACCGAAATGATTTAAACTCATCACTCACGAACTATACAGAGCTACACATCACTATATTACACGGTAGCTTCACCGCATTTACACGGAACATTGTGATATCTGAAACCATATCACCGCTTGACCCTTCGCGGGGAAAATAATGATATTTTTTGGTATGTATTCGTATTGCTCAAATAGATTGGGAGGATATTGGATATTGGAATCGAGACGGAATAATACTCGATAATTATAATCTCTATTATACTCGTGGTTTACATACAGTATTCGTGTTATGGTCGTCATATTTAATTTTTTTGTAAATAATACTCTATTGAATTAGTAAGTTGAAAAAAAAAACGTCAAAATTGTAACGTAACCTTGTTTGAAATGCACGTAACAGTTCCTCTCTTAGTCCCGTCGTGCTGTCGCGTCATTGGCGACAACGTAGCATGTTCTTAGAGAATGAGAAGTATAGCGTATATAAGGCGGCTTTCTCGAAGCGCGATGCTTGCCTTCTTGGTTTGTGACGCTGTATCGAGATGCGTACAAAACCAAGTCGACAAGCTAGGGCTGTACCATAGATATATCGTATATAAAACTGCATCGATAATAGGGTTGGTCGATCATCAAATTTGTAAAATCCACTATCGATATCTAATTATATGAATCGCGCTTTGTGACTGAATGATGTGATGTGGCCTTTTGTATGTTATTAAAGTTATAATAATGTTATTATGTGTTGTGTGTCCGCTTGTTGCATCAGGAGTATTCATTGTATCGTATTCATGCATCGGAAACGCTTCCACGGAAAATGTTTATAGTGTTTAAATGAAAATATCCCCGGATAATCGATTAGGTGTTAGTCGAATTTAAATGCCTTAAATAATCATATTGCCTTAAGCGGATAATAACGACGTATTCCGCTTTCGGTTGCTTGAAAACTTAATCGCTTGGATGGTTATAAGAGCCTATTCACACGCGTGCCAACTCTTTTACGGCACAGACCATTTCGTACGGAAAAATTTCCTAACAGTTTTTACGTGTGAAACGTGACATGCCTCCAAGTTGCCGCACGTGTGAAAAGGCACTTAGCGCATGTACTACTTAAAAAAGTTTGTTAGTGGTAAGTTTTTAAAACAATTTGTATTAAGTATTGATTTTTTTTTACAAAAATGACTTATTCCTGCGCGCTCTTTCAAGAAATTTCCGTATAGATTGTGAATGGGAGAGTTAGTTGTCCTTTATTGGTACAAATGATTTAAGTTATTTTACGATCAATGTGTAATGTAAAAAAAATATTTATAATTTATGATTGGGATCAATAAGTTGAATTTTGAGTTGCAAATTTTATTTTCTTAGAAAAAAAAAGTGAAAAACAAAATAAAAAGAGGCTTTCGTTTTCCTACGAACGTCAACGAACGACTGAAAAAGTAATTCCGAATATTGTATCATTAAGTTTATTTCGAAGTTAAAAATTGTGTTTCGATAAGACATTGTCATTCTGTATGTATTGTTTAATGAAATATTAATTGTGTTAAGTGCCATAATTTAATGAATTAACAATTGATAAATATTATTGTAATGCATAACCATGTACACCAATTAAACGATATACATAAAATGTTGTTTTAATATCTAATATTTTATATAAAAAGTATTCAATGTGCCAATTATATAAAAAGGAAAAGGGATTTTAGAATCACCTTATGTGAAATACAATTCATATATGATGGTTATATACATATATGATATACATATGAGCTGGCGTTTTGCCACTTACTAAAATGGTGATTACTAGATATTCAGTCAAAAAGTCTTATCACTACATAAAAATAAAATTGGAGTATACTCTCATAATGTTGAAATAAGATTTTTTATATATTTAACATATCAAAGTATTACTTTACGTTTTAACAAAGAACAAAAATTTTTAAAACTGTCTGTCTGAGTACTTGTTTAGGTCGGCTAATCTCCAAAACGGCTGGGGCAGTTTACCCCGTCGGGTTTGGCAAATAGCTGATGATATAAGTAGTAACTTTTATATAAACCAAAAAAGGTTATTGTTCCCAGTAAAAAAATTAAACCCCATAAAAATTTTAACGAAGTCTCAAAACAATATCGAGTGTTGTCACTTCAGGGGTAGGATTATAAATTTTGTGAAGAAATTCTTATATTTATACAACCGTCATGCAGACCAGGCTACCGCTGATGTCCGAAGGTCACCATGTAGAGTAACCATGGCGTAACCATACGAAGTAGAGGAGATTGCATTTCTGTCTTTCTGCGACATATGAGCAATTGCTCAATCCGGTAATGTTTGTATTACACGAAAATGTCGACAGCATCTTTAGATGAATTATTGAGCTCATATAATGTAACAAAATATTATTATTATGTTAAGAAAATCGATAAGACTATATCCAAAATGACGACTGAGTGACACCTCACTTGTACATTTTTTGAAATTTATACCGCTGCACGCGCACACGTGCAAGTTGCGGTGCAACTTGCACGTGTGCATATTAGAATCGAGTCGACACAGAGAGCCGTAACTCGTGACCACCAACCAGGATCTCTAAATTTGGGACATAGTCACACCATGGATTTAACTACCCCTACATATCAATAGTACTGTTGAATACGCAACCGGCGACGTCGCCATGGCGCTCTAGTGAGGCAGAGCTCTAATAAATCGCTTGATTTGAAATTTGGTTCACATTAATTTTTAACAGAGAGACCACTTTCGGGGGGTAAATTAGAAAATTAAACAAAAAATTTTACAAATTCTATAGTGTGATATATTAAATGGAATGGCTTATTGTGAGAATCTCAAGTATGGTTTTTTTATTATTTTAGGTAGATAGTTCGAACTTATATAAAAAATAAGCCAAAATTTATCTTCCGTTGTTAGAAGTTGTAAAAACTTGAAATTACTCATTTGATTTTAAAAATTCTTTCAATACTATTTAAAACTATTTCAAAGGAATACGTTGTAAATAAAATGACTACAGGAAAATCTAAAACGGAAGTAGGTGATTACTTAAAGAATACGAGTAAGTTTTGTGCTTTAAACCTTTATTTCAAATAATTCTTTATCCTTTATTTCAAATTACGAAATATTTCTATTAAAATTATAAACATTTTTTTTAAATAGTAACATTACTGTATATAAGGCGTATGAGAAAATTACAATTTTTTTATATAAAAGGAAACGATATTTAAAAATTAATATTCAAAAAGAAATAATTTTCCTGCACCTGAGAAAGATGTGAACTTTAAATACATGTTAAATCATATTTTATTTACTTTAAATCTCAGAGTATATGTGAAAATCTACATTCCTACGTGTGGTACATTAAGTGACTACTATAAAAAGATCTATTAAAATGCACAAGTCCAAAAAATTACTACTCTAGGTACATCTAATGCAGGTGTCAAAATGTTATGGTACTATTTTCTCATCAGAAGAAAAAATACAATTGAAATATAGCAAAAATCTTTACACAAAGTAAGAATGAATTATATGGTTTTTAAGAAAACTTCACGTAACCAATTATAACCTTTTTTCGAATAAAAACCTTTTTAAAATAAATCCACTTTAGAGATATAGAATCACTAAAAAGTTATTATACCAATACTATTAGATAATGATTGTCATATGATGAGTTTGACTTATATTTAATTCTAATTCTTTTTTAAAATTTTCGTGCCCTAACAAGAACTAATACAATTATAGCAATCAAATTTTGTTTAAATTAGCTCTTGTGAAATTCCCTAAAATATGATATATTATATATGTATATATATTAACTGATTGAAATATAGGATCCATAAACGAATTGGTTGATACTTTGCACAAATTATTGCTACGTAACTTTTCATAAGAATCGCTACTTAAATAATATATATTTAATAACCACGACTCCAGATTTTTATAGACTGATATTGAAAAATACAGATTATGTATGTACATTTTTTTTACATTTATAACTTCACACGTGCGTAAACGATGAAATGCGGAGAAAAAGAATCCTGAAATTTGATTGTCTGACATTGATTATTTTAATATGTTATCTGAACACGCGGTTGTTAAATTAAAAGAAAAATAACGTGAATAATTATTGAATTTGAACAACGCAGCTTACGTCGACCTATGTGCAAAGTCCAAACTTGTATCTTTTTAACCCCCGAGACAAAAAGATTGGGTGTTGTAAGTTTGTAGTTTATCTTTGTGTATTTGTGTGTCTGTCTGTACCATCATGGCTCCCAAACGGATAAATTTATTTTGTTGCGGGATTTTTGTTACATATTACGTGGGGAGTGTTGTTGGTTTTTATTCGACAAATTCTTTTCGGGTTTGAAGATCATAGCCGTTTTATAATTAACACTAGATTTACGGACTGAGCCAATTTGGCTCACTTAAAATTCTACTATATATATCTAAAATTGAAATATTATTTTTTATAGTTTTTAGTTACGTAATGAAATATGGAGAGGATAGTAATATATTATAGATTTAAGTGTGTCAAATTGGCTCAGTGTTAATCTCGGGGAGTTTTGTAAATATGTACTTTCTATGTTACTATTTAATTAATAAATTGTGAATGCGGGTCGCGGGGTGAGTGAAGTGCGTCTGGAGCAGGCCGATCGGGGCGGATCGCGCGCGCTCGCCGGGCGTGCCATTGACGCACGTCTGTTGAGCTCCTTACGGCGATCTTCTGGCGCGGGCTTCCGGGGCGAGAGCGCGCGCGGCGTCCGCGGCGTACGCGACACGCGCGCCGAACGGCTGCGTGACAGCGGACGCTCCGTCCACTCACTCAGCGATATGTAACAGTTTTCCTGTTCACAATGTTTTGTCATAAATATATTGATAGACGTGAATAATGATAAGAATAATTTATGAAGTGATAGGATCAAATTTAGTTTTTAGGTCCTTAAGAATAATAAATTTAACAGCGTGTTCCTCGCGGTTTTACTCGCTTTAACATAACCTGCTCGGCTCCTAAGGTCCGTAGCGTGATGAAAGATTCGAGAACCTCGAGAATTTGCTTTTCATATACTTTTTTTTTAAATCGGCTCAAACTTACAGAGATTAACGCGTTTGAACAAACAAACAAACAAACAAACAAACTTTATTTTATATTAATATAAATTTGGACCGAGTTCGATTTTGCTTTTTCTAAAATATGAAATGTAAGTAATTTTCATCAATAATTACCATTTGCATTTCGCCTAATTCTAAGTATATTCCTGTTTTTAAGTACATATGTAATAATATATGTTTTAATGATGCGCTAACGACATTAACTTGCTGCAGATTATGACAACAATAAAATTGATTTATCTTAAGAAGTTTGATGACACAGGTATAATTAAATATGTTGGAAGTTGTATCTATATTTTGGTCTTTTTTATTACAATTCATTTGGTAAGAAGCATTTTTTGTATTTATCACTTACTAGTGAAATAAAAAAAACTCACCTTCTGTCTTGATAGTGAATGTCCGTCTACGAAGGTGCTCGTGCAATTTGTGGTGACGGCTTAACTACTTTCTTTCTATTACGGGGATTTATTCAATAGTGTCTGATCATAAATGAAACAATGATATCACGTTACTTTGTATTAAATTTTACATTTATACCATTACAGCAGGTCTTTTAGCGTTACTTTTACGAAGAGAACTTAAAAACTGTGTAAAGCGAAGCATTCAGTTATAAATTTAAGTAGAAAAAAGTAAACATCACAATACATTGTTGTAGAAAAATTAATAAAGCTATTATTAAAACAAAGGAACATTTTTATGTAACCGTTTCGCTTATAAATAATTTTCATCATTTCATTCCTAGAAAATAATTATTAAATGTATATTATAAGTCAATCTACTTCACAATAACAATGACATTGCAATGGGTTTTGCTAAAAGAAAAAGGAAATTTAATGCGATTTTATAGACTTAATACCGTCTTCACGCATCTGATTATAAAACATTTATAATTCTAATAATAATCTGGTCAGTCCTTCCGAGCTCGCTTTGTTCCCGACACAGCATTGTGAAAAAGCATCTTTCTTTAAATAATATAGCGGTATAAATCTCAAGAAATGTACTGTGAACACAAAAGTATAAAATGTTTGCTGTGTCAAGAACTCTAACATCCAATACATAGTGCATGTTGCCTATGATGCTACAAATAAGATAGACACCAATTGGACATAGTTATGCAAAATGGAACAAACTGAGACATAAATTATTTTAGCAGAGTTTGTAAAAAAATTAAAAGACACAAGTTTGCCATAAAAGAAGGAGAATAACAATAATCACATTTGATTCAATTTGAAACGTGTCAAGATATTATCCCTAATCGTGTTATTGTGCATCGGTTCTTGTTTGCATAACAACGTCCAATTATAACAGTAACAAAGCATTGATGACTACCCACAATTATATAAGAGGTTATATACAACCAGTAGAACTATAACATCGAATATACGTATATATTGCTAATCTAAACCGCGGTGAGGGACATAGTGTTTCTTGTTAAATACTAAGTGTTCTCTAAGTGCAGTTTTAATTTCAACATCCAAGCAGCCATTGTAAGGGTTTGTGCCAAATGTTATTTTGAACAAATTTCTCCTTTCTCGATTAGTTTGTTTACATAAAATAGCTGCATTGGATGTATGCAGATTTATTTTTGGATATTTTATCTACCAAAACTAAGAAGGATACATTTGTATGGTGGATGAAGTTAAATAATGCACTTTAAATTGTATTACGGTCTAATGGATTGGCACGCCCGATTTCTAATAACTTGAAATAAGGAATGATACATCATCTAAATTGAATGTGGTAATTGAAATTTTGTTAAATATAAAAACGTTTAAAACACACATAACGGTATTGTCTAAAAGATATGACAAAGTATAAAGGTCGAATACACGTATGGGTTTCACGAGACCTGAAATAAATGTATTAAATATTTCTAAGAGTTATGTTAATATTATACGTTAATGTATGGATACTATGTAATATTTAATAGTAGTGTCGGATGTAGTAGGTCGGAGATAAAAATGTGGTGTGACGCCTTAACACGGGTGCTGATTCAAATTTTCATCTGACTTCGGGGGTGCTGACGGCGGTACCGGACTCTACGACAGAATAGACAATTACAAATCGTTATATATAAAAACGGCAGACACAAAAAAATAAACACACTAAATCTGAGGTTAGAAC
>DWHK01001170.1:0-11648 GCA_018247855.1 Graphium androcles
ATGTCCATGGGCGACGGGATCACTTAACATCAGGTGAACCGTCTGCTCGCTTGCCAACCTTTCCTATAAAAAAAAGTCCGTGTAATATTATAACTATGCTCACCAGCTTTAAGTTCCCATCCAATTAAATTAAACGAAATGTTGTAGCGGGCAATATACTTTTTTATCTCCAAACAGGATACACTCTCGTCTCCCGGCGCTTCCATTCACCGTGCCCCTCAATTCGTTATTTAAAAGGATAATGTCCAATTAAGTCAAGAAATTATTAAACCCTATGCACCGGCACGCAGTACGGCGTGGACATTTTGTACCATGACTGCCGTCACTTAATTATCCCTCGTTTATATTAAGTGTAGTTCGTCATCACATTGTATGCGTCTAAAATACACTCAATAGCCTTGATTAAATAGTAAGTTATTTATTATGACTGCCTCCGTAGCCTAGTGGTAAAGGCCCTTGCTTTACAAACCGGAGGTCGTGGGTTCAAATCCCGAGGGGAGGCAATAACTTTGTGTAGTTGTTTCTTAGTTGGATTAGGGCAATACGGGCCGAACACTCGATTGTCTGAAAATTAAGTTGATCCATGCGTCGGATGGGCATGTAAAAATTCAGTCCCGGTTGTCAAGAAGACCTTTGACAATCGTTAAAGGAAGTCAGTGCTTTCAAATATCCCGACAACTAATCCATCCTTCGAATTCAGTTTATCCCTTTGGGTTGCGGGAGTCAGATGCCAATCGCTCTGTGTAAAAACTGATATTCAGATAAAATTCGGTTGGATTAGAAGCCGACCCCAATTAATTTGGTAATAAAGAAAAAGCTTTGAATAAATGGTATGGGTCATGAACTTAATTAAAAAAAAATGCTGCCCTTATTATAAGACCTACGTCTTGTGCACTACAAGGGCGATTTACATACATAAATTTCACAGATACAAATACACAGATACGAAACAAATATTAGTATGTCATACAAATATTGCTGTGGGCGGTAATCGAACCCACGTCCTGCGACGCCGCAGCTAACATCTTAGCAACTGCGTCAAACGGTCATCAATTTACAATAAGGTTCGTAGAAAACTTAGTTCTGAGGAATTACTATATAGGGCCCTTGTTAAGTAATGCTTTTAGGTTTCTTTCAGTATCACTTATTGCTTGTTGAGTTAAAGTGTCTGTGTTCTAGTGGTGTACCACAATCTTAAATTATCATCAGGATTTTTTTTGAGAAATATTGAAAAGCGAAGAGACAGTTTACCTAATATCAAGCGATTACTGCTCCTTATGGATACATGCAACATCCGAAGAGATGCTGGGGCTAAGCCTTGGATAGCACAGGTGAAACTGTTGGGTGAAAGACGATGAGAGGGGATAAGAAGAGGATAGGTATAGCTATCCGTTATCTTATCCTGACTTTGTGTAAGGATTTTTTCCGGTCGAGCGCTGATCCATTGAGCTGTATGTAAGATATTGTTGTGTGTGCTCTTCCATGACGCATCATAATTCTCATATATTCTCCATAGAGTCTTGTGCTGATGTAATGGGAGGATTCGAGGAGGATGGGAGGAGGGAGAGGTAACAGTGGAACACCACCTCACTTTATGTTTAAGAAAGGAAGTGATAAGAGACCGACATTAGTTATTTCGTTTCAGGAATGTTCACGGGGGACTGATGATATGATCTTCGTCATATGCTCTTAAATATTTCGGAAAAGCTCTTGTCTCCGGAATTTTACTGCATCATAAGTATAAAGAAGAAGTTGGATGTGAAGAAACAGTTGCAATATTTCTACGAAAATGGTTATTGCAGACGAATCAGTATTAAAATCGTACCCAGCAAGAAAGTTACTCGAAACATTTTTTCCTGGTAACAGTGTACGTAGAATTTCAAAACCACTTTATTTCAGACAAATTACACACGACCGGCTGAAAATCTTCTAGCAAGTAGACAAGTTCATTTAGTTCCTGCGCTTTCATATAATTTTTTGACAAGTAATTTTGAGTTTTTCATGAACTGAACAAACTACTTACGATTTTTCTTTTCACAGCATAAGGAATAAAATGTTTACTTAATGCTTAGAAGATAAATCAAGCGATTTACCTATCTGTGACTGTGACTGTGGCTGTGACTGTGACTGTGACTACAGCTCCTCTATGCCAACGAGTGAATATAAAGATTGCTAATGTCGCGCACTAAATGTTAAAATATTCAGGGCTGGCCAATATTGGGTTCGAAGTAATTGTCTTTAAGGTACCTTAATATGTCTCTTACTAATCAAATTGTAATCACTTAACAAAAATAATATGTGTTCACTACATCCTTCATTCATGGCACGAAACGATTAAAATTATAAGCAGTTCCATAGAGAACCAATAAAAATGTTCTCCTGGCCAAACTAGAATAATACCACTAGGTCAAGGAGGTAGTTAAAAAATCTAAGAGAAAAGAAACCTAAAAAAAATTAGTTGTCTGTAAAGTAAGTTTACAGGCAATAATTTTACGTGTCGACCACTCCATTGATCGATGCGTCCGACTAGAAGAGAGACAGATGCGTCACAAGCCGAACACTTAGGCCGATCGTGCCTCTCTATCGCTTGTTCCGCGCTTTCGCTTACACAGGCGGAACGTGACACGTTTCCGTGCGTGCGGCCGATGTTCATCGGTTTATCAGACGTTATCACGTCAAAAGTGTTATGTTCATTGTAAAACCTGCTTAAAATGATAAAAAACTTTATACTGCAATAAAAAAATATTCTCCTGTATCAACCAATATCATGGTATATATAACATACAGTATCAGTGTAAAACAATAAAAATTAATTAACTCCTGAACTCTTGAAAAAGTGTGCTTTGAACATTGCGTCAAAGGGAGGAAATCATTATTGTTTACCGAATCACTGAGTAGCACCACGTCGGGCTCGACACAAAAGAACGTCACCTACGTGCGTGTAAAAATTATATTTAAAAAAAAAATTCCACCCCGTCACTTGTGAAACTGTGAATGGAAAATATAATTTCCGCCGCGAGCCTCCAATATTTCCATCATCGACGCAGCCGTAGGGTAATCAAAACCTTTGATTTTACGCGTCGCTAGTTTTCACAATAACCTGGCTGACGCCTGGAGATTTCAGTTTAATAGATATTTTCATATTTACTTAAAATATCACGTGTAGGCGCGAAAATCGACTCTACTACCCGGTATTAAGATTTGGTTTTGCATCTAAAGTTATATTTCAGTTTTAGTTTTAATAACATGTAACTTGCAAGTGAAGCGAGTTGGATGTGATATTGTGCAGTACCTAGAAGTATTGTAATCGTATTTTCTATAATAAAATACGGGTATGTGACTGAAATAAAACTGCACCGAGTCCTCTTCATACTAGGAGGTACATTAAAATGTTACAGAAATGGCGACTTATAATAATAATTTATTTTTGTATAAATCGCAAGAATTGTAGAGCTAACGTAGGCAAAATTTATTAAGGATCTTGAATAACTTAAAGCCGATATGTACCAAAACAAAAAAAATATATACATATATATTTTCAAATAATTCCTGCTATTGTATCATACGAGCCTAGATGGAGTTGTGATGCATTATTGCAACAGTTGTCAAAAAATTGTAATCCAGACTTCATCATCACACCAGTTTATGGGCATTATTACATTGCATTGCTATAAGGTCACAAGAGAATGCAAAGGTGCATTATTTTATTAGTGCGAGGAAATTCTTCAATATTTGTCCCAAATAACAAGTAAAATCAAATAAAATCCTCCTGACCAAATTTCAGCCGTGGCTACCAATCTATTCAGAATTCAAATCTATTAGCCAAGTGCGCATGAGATATTATAGTGCACAAGTGTACGTGCAGACACAAGTTCACATTCTGTTCCTTTGCTCTCATAGCCCCATGGGACAGATATCCGACACGACCGGAGGGAGATCAGGCGCAGGACCGACTTTTTACATACTCATCCGATGTACGGATATTTTCAGGCAAAGGCAGGAAAACATCAACATAAAGTGGTCACTCCGCGGGATTCGAATCCACGACCTCCGGTTTGTAAAGCAAGGTCTATATTACTAGAACACGGAGGCAGTGAAATAGCTAGTAATAAGTAATAGTAGTGTTATCCTATTCCTAATTTAAGTTGTTCTTTAAGGACTATAGGAGTTTTTAGGTTTTTGAAATTGCTTAGTGAATCTGGATCTTCGTCTTCCCTTCCTGTACACATTTCTTAGCGTCATCTTGAATAAATACGTATGAAAGGAAATCTTTGCACGTAAGATGGAATCTTGCAGCATAGAAGGTTACATCTTGATACGCTTCGAGATAGCATCTGTCATCTTTAGCGATTCAAAGAAAGTAGGATTTCTAGACCGGCTGCGTCCGAAGACATGGCATTTTTAATTTTCCATTTGAATTGAAATACTATTTCAATCGCACCATCTATACACATAAATGTAATAGAAGTATCTGTTTGTAATGTCAAAATGAGAGCTTTTTACTAAATGTACATATATGAAAGCAAAACGATTATACTTAAATAAAATTTTTGTCAATCTGTCTGTCTCTTTGTATGTTTGGATCGGCTAATCTCCAAATCGGCTGGACTGATTTTGATGGGATTTGGACTGGCAGGTAGCCGATGGTTTAAGGAGTAATTTAGATTTATTTTAATTGTCAACAATGACTGTAAACAATATAATTCGGGTATAACCGCAGGATTTTTAATAGCTTACATGAAATGTGAGGTATCCAGGGAATATTTAAAGGTCTAAGTAAATTCAGATACCACTTGCTTGTAACCTTTATTCTTTATTGCCTCTAATTTCGCAAAAACGAGTAAATTGGCTCATCGATACGATTGCATAAGTCAAAAACACAATTTTTATTATTGTTACAACTCCGTACTTAGTGCCATTTTTAGGGTTCCGTATTTCACGTCTCGAGATTACTAGAACGATTTTTTTATTTAGGTATCCGTTTGTGAGATATTCAACATTAAAGCGCGTTTTTTGTTAAAATAGCCCCTCCTCTCTTCTAAAAACTAAACGGCTGGCTTGAAAAATCTGAAAAAACTCATGATGATAGTCCATGTGATGAACTATGAAGGAAAACTATAACGGCTTAGGTAACTTTGTTAGTTCAGGACTTATAGAGGCTTTTGTGTGGTGGTACGGAACCCTCAGTGCGCGAGTAACACTCGCACTTGCCCTCTTATTTATTTAAGAATTAGGACAGTAATGGCATTGCGAAATCTCTGTTACATATAAAATGGCTTCACCAAATAATACTTAAAAAGCTTAATATTACTCTAAAATGATAATTAAATACAAACTTTTTCAAATAATTCACACTACATCTAACTTCACGAAAATAGATTTAGCTGTCTATTTTTATGAGGTTAGATGTTGAAAAACAGTCCTAGAGTAGCTCTTCAAATATATTCAACAAAGACCCGTAATTAAAACCTTTCTTTAAAATTCATTAGTGTCACGTTTTGTCAACAAAGGGGATTTATTCTTCTGTTCTTGTTGTGTTTCCTTAGATTTTTTTATCTGTTTGCATTTTAACAAGCTCCAGGGCTGACGGAAAACATTTGAATCAGAAGGATATTCTTTAGGGTCCTTTTTCTACGGTTATTCTAGGGCCTTCCTCGAATTAAGTCAACAATTTTTATGCATTATACCTATAACTTTGAGCCGAGGTTAAAAATAGATGTTTAATATAAAAGGTTAGCAACTTTTGTTGTTAATATTAGGCAATATTTTGCTGGCACTTAGGGGCCATCCATAAATTACGTCACAGAAAATTATTGATTATTGGACCCACCCCCCCTTGTCACAGATTTATACCATTTAAATAACCACTTTTCTCTCGTAAGTCACAATATCACACTATCTTGACCCCCTCCCCTTCCCCCCTAAAAGTGTGACGTAATTTATGGATTACCCCTTACCTTCTATTAAAGTTAAATTGCAGCCATATATATATGTATGTACATGTATGTAATTATTTAAGATCATTATTATATATAATGTAGTTCATGCGATAGCAATTTTACTATACGAAATATATATTTGTACTTATATGAGTAAATATTATATAATACGACAAAACAGTACTCTATTTGTATATGCATAATTGACCAACGCAACCCATTAAAACAACGCATTGAAAACTTAAACTTTAATCGTCCGGCTAATTTAAGTAATGTGATTATTTTTTCTATGTATATTATGTGTATTATCGCTATGATAAAAATTTCGTCTGTGTTTTCACAAAGTTTTTTTTGAGGCTTTTAAAGAGTATATTCATTCTGAAGATTCCAAGTATAATAAAATTAAAAACTTTAACTAACCCACGATACAAAAAAAATCTTAAAAATAAAAAATCGATGGCACTGGAAATTTTGAATTTATCATAGTGTATAGTATTCTAGTCAAGCCCTTTCATTTGATATTCATATCGAGGGAATTGTGAAAAAATATCAAATCCGCTATTTTGTGGCGGCGGCAATCTTGGACCGATTTTCATCAAACATGGACACCCCTTTCAGAACACTCCTGACAAATTTTTCTTTTTCTCAGCTTCGCAAGAAAAAAAAAGGAAAATCAAAATCGGTTCATTCGTTCGGGAGCCACGATTCCATAGACAGAGACACACACAGAGACACGTCAAACACATAACACCCCGTCGTTTTCGCGTCGGGTAACCCCCGAAAACCATTGATTAAAAAATATTGTAATAACGACCACTCTAAGAATCAAGTCCAATGACATTTCGCCCAGAAAATGATTAACACTAAACGAAAACAATGCATTGAAAGCGACGTCGTCTTTAATATTCCCATAATACTACTTTTAAGATTGGAACGATCCGAAAAGGATAAATATAAAAATCCCCCGATCTGTGTCAGACTCCTGAATTGAGATTAAAACAAAAGTGGGTGTATATCATCAAGTCGTACCCAATAGGTATCTACAGATAAAGATGCTGAAGGCAAAGGAAGCTTAGCGATACAATAGTAGAGGCAACAAGCGCTCCCCCTTTGACAGGTTTATCCTGACAGCTGATACCGCAGCTCGTTAAGGCAATATCGACTTTAATCCTTTGCAATAACGATGAATGTTACTGTAAAGGCAAGTTGGCAGATCTAGTATTCATCACGCTTAACATTTATCAGTGACGATTGGTGAGATCTATGTAATGCGAATCGGGTTCCGTCTAGTTGCTTTATGAACGTGTTCCATGATATCAAATTCATAGTGAGCTCATATACAACCGTTCCCTTTGAGGCTTCAACGTTTTGTGTACGATTTGTTTTGGAACACGGAATAAATACAACATGTTTTTGTAGTTGGTATTTTGGACAGTACACAATGTGTTTTTCGAATTCCAAATTCGTTTCGATGTATTATGTAATGTTTTTTAAACGTTTTAATTAACATGTTATCTATGTTAGATAAAATAAATACACCTTAAATAATTAATACGTTCCATAATTTTTAAAGCAAGAAAAATAATAGAATACACTTGAATGCAACATCAAGTTTGAACTTTGAGACGTTCTCGTATGCCATTGAAATGAATAAAAAAATATATCATTTAAGACTATATATTAGGAAGCATTATTTACTTATTATGTGGCTTCCGAAAGACAATTTCGACATGTAACGTTTTAAATATCTCTATTAAAACCCATTATCGACGCTTTTTCTTTACTTGTTATTCGTTTAAAATTCTAACAATAATTGACCGAGTGAGTACATTACATTTGGGGTCAAAAACCCACTTAATGTATATTTCGCGAAATATACATATATAATGTACATGCATGTTTCGCGATAACTCTCAAACTTATACTACAATATAAATGAAATTTGATAATGGTAATATAAGTACATTTTTTAAGTTATATTAAATGTAAAATAAAATAACCGCGAGGTCCAAGTTCGTAGCGAACTACTAGTTAATTGACCGAACAAGCGAAGCGAGTAAGGTTCATTATTTAATTCAAGGTAATTACAGTTGGGGCAAAAACACATTTTTGTATGCATGCATGTATGTATATATTTACGTTCTGAGATAACTTTGAACCAGTCCTCCAATTAAAATGATATTTGGAATGTATATAGGTAATATAAGTACAATCTCCAAGTTCATAGGGCATCAAAACCGGTTCAGTAGCTTATGAGATATTTAAAAAAATGTAAATTCAAATAATGCGAGGCTCAAGTCGCGGCGAACTACTAGTTTAGTTGAATTGTCTTTGTGAAAATACAGTTATAACATCCTGCTATAAAACATGCTTAGTGTCAGACACGTCAAAGCAACGCAATAGGATGGATCCGTGTATGTATATACGTCGGTTTGTTTATTCGTTACTGCACTGTTTAGTCTGCCGAGACTCAAACGCCATTGCGTTTTATGCGAATCCGCGGAACTGAACCTGCTCATTAAGCCACTCAATAGACGCGTGCAGTTAAATCCACGTACAGAGTTATGAATGGGAAATTCACTACAGTGTAGCTCATTCTAGATAGCTTTCATATTAGCGTTCGATATACCGTCTCGGAAGTACTATTACTCATTTAATATTATAGGAGAAATAACGTTGTACAACTGCAAATTAATATATTTGAATGGATTTGTTAGTGAATAGTTTGTTTGTTTCGTTTGCTTGAACTAAATCATCTCAGGTGGTTGAACATAACATTCTTCAAACACCTCTTTCTGTACATATAAGGCCGCTCGCACAGCGAAGTACTACCATCCTTCACAAAAAGCCGGCAGAAAATAAAGTATGCATGGCTTTTGGGTTTGCCAGATGGCAATTGCTATCCACTTTTTTACCCACTCCTTTCTCCTCCTACCTTCATATTTCCTGACCCATCCTACCCAATAACACGTTCTATTGAATTTCCTAGGTTGGCGACGCACTCACAACGCCTCGGTTAGGTCAATCGTCTGCTTGTTTGTAATCCTTTCCCTTTTAAAAAATCCTTGAAGTCGCGCCTTATTAAGAACTGTAAAATTACACTACGTAAAGCCAAGAAACAAGCTGGCATAGACAATTTTACACCACCTTTAAATACGTTAATGTTTTTGAATACAAATAAGGCGAACCTCGCCTCAGCTCTACTTTCCAAATACTCATCAAAGTTAAGCATCCCCGCTCGCAACTTTGCGGCCGCGGTTTAATCTTAAGTTGCCTTTTAAAATTGTTTGCAGACATTTCTATAAAACATCGCAATAGGATCTATTTCACACAGTGGCGCAGAAATGACCGTATTGTTCAATATGACAAGTAAAATGAGAACTACTTGCGAAATCTTTAATTGTTTTAAGTTTTATTTTTTTAGTTTTAATCGATAGCTTGTATTAATATTAACACATAATTTATTAATTCAGGTTAAACTTGAGTGACTAGTTACAGATATTGTCAAAAATTTTTGAACGTTCATGTTTTGACCAGTATTTGGTTCATGTATTTCTTTTAAACTATGTTATATAATACAAACAATATGTTTAGTTTAACTTAAAAAATCCTGAAGCGAGCAGGCCAGGTTTGTACTACTGAATAAATTCATGAATATTTGGTATAGTAATAGATGTTGTAAATGCATGAATACGAACATATTGACAAGCAGTGCTTTTAGCTTAAAAATGTGACCTTAAATTATGTTAAATAACGTTTCATTATTTCACGAAATGTGATTTCTGTTAGATTAGGTATGCATAAACGGACAAAAGCGTTACTTGCTGAGCAGCCTTTTTTAAGTAAAATATGAAAGATGGCCTTTTAGCAACATCAAAAATGAAAGAAAATGCAAAAACACGGTTATATAATAAAAACAGCGTTTTTGTAAAGGGGGTTTAGACGAGTTGTAATTGTTTTTTTGCTTTATCAACTTCAATAAAGTACGCCAATGTTTTTGTTTCGTTGCCTACCGCTCAGTGAAACAGCAAAGGCGCGTTATGAGACAAAGCAGTGTAACTGATCATCAGGATCTATTAATTATGGACAAAACTATACACAAACATATCAAAAGAGATTTGAGAGCGTATAACACCAACATCATTAATAACACAATTAAACAATACCGAGGTCCTAAAGTGTTTAGGCGAAATACAACGACGGGAACTAAGCAAATTTTAAAATTAAAAGATAATAATGGCAACTCCATAACAGATAGGCAGCAGATTTTACGTTTAGTTGAAGAGTTTTATGGTGAACTTTATACTTCACAATCAACGTGTAATCACGTGACGAACGACCCCAGAGCATTACCAACCAGTTATCAAGACAGTGATAATTTACCACCTATCAGCACTCGTGAGGTTGAACACGCCCTTGGCCAAATGAAAAGTGATCGTTCTCCTGGCCCAGATGGCGTTTCAGTTGAACTTCTCCGTGCAGGTGGTACACCAGTAATCGATGTTCTGGTTAAACTTTTTAATTGCGCTATGTCTCAAGCTCAAACACCAGAGTCTTGGAAGAATGCCATTGTTGCCATTATACATAAAAAAGGTGATATATCAGATCTGTGCAATTATAGGCCTATAAGCTTGCTCTCTCAGATCTACAAATTTTAGTCAAAAATTATCTGCAATCGTCTTGCCCGAAAGCTGGATGAATACCAACCATCTGAACAGGCTGGCTTCCGGAGTGGGTACTCTACCATTGATCATATCCATTCAGTCAAGCAATTGATGGAGAAAAGTCACGAATACAACTGTTCCCTTTGTATGGCCTTCGTCGATTATGAAAAGGCCTTCGACAGTGTCGAACATTGGGCAGTGTTTGACTCTCTCCATCGATGCCACATTGACGCCCGGTACGTGGACCTGCTCCGGGAGATATACGAGTCGGCAACCATGCAGGTGAGGCTTCACAGTCTAACGAACCCCATTTCAATCAAAAGGGGGGTACGACAGGGAGACCCGATTTCACCTAAACTTTTTACAACTGTTTTGGAAGACGTTGTAAAAACGCTTCCATGGGATAACTGCGGCGTTAAAATCGATGGTGTCTATCTGTCGCATTTACGATTCGCCGATGACCTTGTTTTGTTTGCCGAAACAATGGATGACTTAGAGACCATGGTACAAAATTTATACGATGCTTCCATGACGGTAGGCCTTAGAATGAACATGAAGAAGACCAAGATCATGTCGAATCTCTCTGAGGCTACGATTTGTGATATAAACGTTGGAGGCGTGGCTTTGGAGAGGGTTGACTCATACGTTTATCTTGGTCACGTTTTATCTTTTGGCAAAGACTACCAAATAAAAGAAGTCACCAGGAGAATACAACTAGGATGGGCAGCTTTCAGAAAACTAGATGATATATTTAAATCGAGGCACATCCTACAATGTCTGAAAACCCGTCTTTTCAACCAATGTGTCTTGCCCAGTATGACAGAGTCAGTAGGTGCTGAGACATGGCGGCTCACTAAGGAGATAATGCATAAAATTAGCGTTGCACAAAGAGAAATCGAGCACGCCATGCTTGGCATCACTCTTTTAGACGAATCCCCAATACCGAAATTCGCAAGCGGACTAAGCGATCGTGTATTGCACTCAAATGGAATTGGGCAGGACACTTGGCAAGACAGAATGACGGCAGGTGGGCTAAAGAGCATAC
>DWHK01001171.1:0-11644 GCA_018247855.1 Graphium androcles
TGGTAGATGTTTGCTATATTATAAATATATTATAAAATATCAAGTTGATTATTGAGTTAAAGTAAAAAAATTATGATATTTATTATGTATAAAATAAATGTACATGATAAATTAAACACTATATTATCTGGGATAATTGAGTTAAACAAATCAAAATTTAAGAACTGCATAAATCTTATTTTATTAATAATACTTTTTTCATTTTACAAATAAACATTAATTATTTACTATAAAAATATAAATAAAATCCAAAATAGATTTAATCTTTATTTTCAAACACAGTAATAATTGGTTTGTGATGAGAAATATATAACATACATATGTTTGAGATTCATTTTCATCTCAGAAGTGTCGGAAAAAAGTCTTATTAAACTTTTTTCGGTCTAGCTCCCATCCACTCAGAGCGTGTAACGCGCGAGAAAGAACTTCGTTCCAATAGAAGCGATAGATGAGAAAATATAAATATACCATGTCGACGGTACTAAATTATCCAGATAGCAGGATTGACTTAGCTAACCTTTGGTAGTTGTAGAAGTTTAGGCCAACTTATGACATATGTTTTATTTTTGTATCGCATAATCGTCATCATCACAGAGGCTTTTGCGTGTATCGCAGCGTTTCCCATGCACACCAATTTTATGTAATAGCTGTAGTTTTGCCCCTTGGTGACCATTAAAAAGGTGCTTCGTCATCGTTGTAACAATCATAAGTACAGACATTAAATATTTCAGAATCATATTAGATTTTTTGCGACATTGTTAATTAATGCTTGGCTCCTATTTGTGACAGCGTGATGTTATATAGCCACAATAAGATTTATTACAATAATACTCGTAGAAACACGTAGCACTCGCACAAAATAAACAGATCGACCGGTCAACTTCAATTTCAACGTCTTGCAGCATTTTCAAAACAAACCATAGACGACGTTACGGGAGTGGTCAGTTGCGTTTTGTTCATTGA
Source organism: Graphium androcles (assembly GCA_018247855.1). Classification (NCBI taxonomy): domain Eukaryota; kingdom Metazoa; phylum Arthropoda; class Insecta; order Lepidoptera; family Papilionidae; genus Graphium; species Graphium androcles. The sequence goes on from DWHK01001171.1 coordinate 964, forward strand.
CATGTTTCAAGACTGATGTTTTTAATGATTATTATTTTTATTGATGAATATGACATTTTAATACTTATTATCCTATTCCGGACAAAGACAAAACCAAAAAACAAAAAATGTGGTCGAGCCGTTCTTGAGTTATAAGTGGTGTAACTAACACGACTTTGTTTCATATATATATAGCTATGTAAATAAATATGCTATAGAAAGGTTGGCGAGCAAACGATCTCGTCGCTCATAGACACACACAACATCCGGAGAGTTGTGTGTACGTTGCCAACCTGGGAATTTGGATAGAACAGGTTTATTGGGTAGGATGGATCAGGATTATATTAAGGATTCGGCGAAGAAAGAAGTGGAAGAATTGGGTAGAAATGACCACCCGGCAAACTTTATTGTATGATGGCTCTATGTTGGGCGGCAGTACCTCCACAGGCGAACGCGGCCGTAGAAGTGCAGCAAAAGCTGTATGTTATGCTCCACCACCTTTAAATTTGTTAATCCAGCTAATAAACTAGTTGTCTGTCAAATTTCATACAAACCCATTCATCCATTTTTGTTTAATGCAAACATACAAACTTTTACATTTATATTACTTATCTATATTAATATTATAAAGCCGGAGAGTTTGTTTGTTTAGTTCAACGGGTTAATCTTTGGAACAATAGTTTCGATTGGAAATTTCTTTTAGTGTTAGAAGCGCATTCATCGAGGAAGGCTTTAGGTCAACCGTGGGAAGGAACAACCAATAGGAGGGGAGCATCAATGAAAAATGTCGTAAAAACGGGGCAAATTTATTCGTTTTGTGAAATCTCCCTTAAGTTACGCGGACGAAATTGCGCGGGTCAGCTAGTATAAAATAAGATGTGTAGCGAAAGCAGTGAGACTGGAACATTTATTGGCGCCAAGGAAGCGTCTGTCGGATGACTAAATTAACGGGTAAGTGTACCGACACTGACCGTTAATTTAACGCATTCAATTGAGAGCTAAAAATAGAGTACTGCAGTCTACCTGATCATAAATAGTTTGCAAGTACGAACAATTCATTATTACTGTATGCACCGGTGAGGAATTTAATATTTTAAATTATTCAGACGTTTGCTGGTAGGGGTTAAATTACTTAAAAAAAATCCATTAAAACACACAAGCATACTTACATTTTATATGTCAAACTAATGAATAGTGGTTTAAATGTTTTTCAGTGTCTTCATACTGTAAACACGAGTGTCAACTGTCAGTCATTAACGTCAAACGAGTGAAGCTGTCACTTGGTAAATGCATGATGATCATTATTCTTTTAGAAGTTCTTAATTTTTTAGGATTTAAAACTGAATATTTTTTAATGTTAATGTTGTTTTTAATTACTTGATAATATTATACATTAATAGACTTTATCCACTATTTTGTTCGCGTACTATGAAGATTTCAAAGAAGTACTCTATTCTGCTATACATTCATTTCAGTTGACATATAGTTCTGTACCCAAAGGGTACAGAACTATATGTCAAGGGTACCCTATCAGTAAGGGTCTGTCCGTCTGTTCTTATGCCCGTCTGTCACCAGGCGGTGAAAAATAGAATAGAATAAATATTTAAGGGTGCTCCCATACAAGAAACATGATTTTTTGTCGTTTTTAAAAATAATAGCACGGAACCCTTCTGCAGGATTTCTTATCCCTCGGTAACAGTACTATTGCTGAGTACCAAAGACCCTTTTAGATGATCAACAAAATTTAATGTTGATAGGTGAGCAATTGTCGTCATATGACAGCGTAACAAGCAATCAAAGAAACTATTGCATTTAAAATATTAATGCGGATTTGAATATGCATTTTATCAATTTTCGCAACATTTCTTGTTGACAACTCGACCAGTTGTGATGCGAAGCACAAAATACAATTCATAGAAGGAAAAGGTACTTTACCTTTTGCAAATTTTAATTAAACAACGTAATTAATATCTCATGATTCCTTTTTTGTTACTTGATATAAGTCCAGTAAATAAAAAGTTTAGAGAACCGATTGTATTGGACTAAATGCAAAAGTTACATAAATAAGCGTACTACTATCGTCTCTGTTGTTTTGATTTCAAAAACAAATTGCTTAACCGATGTTTATGTAAATTTTATGGGGCCACACTTAGGATATCTTCTTTCCTACAAAAAAGGAATCATCAAAATCGGTTCACAAACGACGAAGTAATCCGCGAACACACATAAAAAAATATATACATGTATAAGGTCTAATTGAGAAACCTCCTTTTTTTGAAGTCGATTAAGAAACTTCACGAAATATATGCATAACGATTATACTACCATTGCCGCAAACAGTCGATTGAATAAAAAATCCATTTGCTCGCGTTCATTATACGCCCTTTTAGTAGCCACACGATCTTCCATGTTCTAAAGGTGCAAGGTAGTAAACACGGTCGCGACATGCGTTTAATTAAATGGTCCAATTAGTGTCGTCCATTCATGAGTTGGTGAACACAACGTGGTGTACTTTAGATTCGATAAAATAAAAATGCTTCATTTAACTTTTGCCCTCGGATTCACTTGCGCAGGTATCTATCTATTCCGTGTTGGGTATTTATAAATTTACGAAATAAAAAGTTATCACTTCTGCCCAAAACCAAAGTGCCACTAGCCCTTTATATCAGTGCTGGCCAAACGGCTTTCCTCGACTCAATGTTAAAAATTATGCATACGTCAAAATATTTGAAACTATATTTTGACGTACGTAAAGGATGAACACTTAGTCCTTGCCGTCTTTACAAACGATTGTAGGATTGCTAGTTGCGTAATTTTTCTGTGGTCCAGGTCAGGATCAGAGAAAAGACTGGCTTACTGCGCTTACTGCTTGAAAGGTTGTACCACCGCCTTTCACAGGCATAAAACAAAGTACGCTTGGTTGAGTTTTCCGGCCCATCCTTACCGGAGCCAATCTCTTCTTATCACACTTTTTTCACTTTTCGATTCATAATATTCCTTCTAGCGAATGAACTATACTTCAAACGAGCTTAATCCATTAGGTGATTCTTCCAAAAAAGCGAACAAACAAAACGACGAATCTATCGCATACTTAATATAAATAAGGACCTCTCGTGGTAGGAACAGGTGTGCGAAATATATCAATATTTTACGCGTTTCTTATTTTCTTGGACCTCTATCTGACCTTCAAAGTGCTTACATGAATATATCTTGCTGTCCACACCTGGCATGCGATAGGAATAAGTCGAGAAATGTGGGCCAGGAGCCCGGGGAATGTGGAATGTCTTATCAAGTCGACTCTGTTGGAATTTTCGGAGAAAACATTCGCACCTCCCGGACGTCACATCTCATTATGATAAGATATGAGTAACGCGAGTTACTTTAAAAACGTTTCCGTCAAAAGGCTCGTTGCAGGTGACTAATTTGATGAAACTTAACTGTATTTTAAAAAGTATATTTTGACCCGACTACGGCTTAGGCAGTTAGTTTCAACAGTTTATATTTGTATTTCGTCAAAAAATGTCTTTGAAATAATCTATTACTAAAAAAAATTGGTTGCATATAAAGTCGGTTTACGGACGATAATTTTACGTAATAACGACATAAGATGTCTCTCTTCTACTCGACGCATCGACCGATGGAGTGGAAAAGAGATAGATTCGTTACAAGCCGAACGTTTAGACCGATCGAGCGTCTCTACCACTTGTTCCGCGCTTTCGGTTGCACACTCAACTCAGACGGAACGTGACAATGAGTCATGCTTTCTCGTGCTTGCAGCCGGCGTTCATCGATTTATAAGACATTATCACGTCAAAAGTATATTTTGCCCCGGTTACGGCTTAGGCAGTTAGTAAAGAGTTTGTTTCAACATTTAATATTTGTATTTCGTCAAAAAATGTCTTTGAAATAATCTATTACTAAAACAAATAAACTTAATAATTCTTTATTATTGGAAATGTTCTGTTATATAATTACGCATGTCTTGAACTAGCAGCACCTATGCAATATTTTAAAACTCGTCAAATATGACTGTTTAAATAATTCCAACAATACTTGTTATTGTTATTTAATCCGATCCATTTACATATTGTTGTCATTTCCGTCTTATATACAGTTCGGGTTTTGTCAAATGTCCCAGCTAATGCTAATTATTTAAGCTCACAATATTATCTTCTATGCTAAAGCATCTTCTTTACGCGTATAATACGGTTATGCAAAATTTAACGACTTATCTATAGCTTAAGATATTCTCCTGACTTAATTCCAGTCATGGTGGACTAACGACTATCAGGCAGGGGAAATATTAGCGTTGTGTGCGCAAAAGTTGAGTGCATTCTCTCTTCCTTTACTCTGACATCCCGATGAGACGGATATCCGACGCGATAGAAGCGGCGACATTAAACAAATCTTGTAACAATTAATGTAAACTAAACTAACGACTTTGATATAGCTTTTGCTGCACTTCTACGGACACGCTCACCCGGGGAGCTACCACCGCCCTTCACAGAGCCAGCATAAAATAAATATGCATGGTTTTTAGGGTTGCCGTATGATCATTCCTACCCTCTTTTTTCTTCTTTTCCCACTCATTTCCCCACCAACTTCTCAATATAATCCAAACCTCCGTGCGTGTGTCTATGGGCGACGGGATCACTTAACATCAGGTAAACCGTCTGCTCCTTTCCTATAAAAATAAAACTTCGGCAAGGTGACGTGGGAGTCGGCAAGTAGACAAGACCTTTTTTATCGATGCCTAGCCGACACATCTATCGTCTGTATTATCAGGATAATCAGATGATCAACCCGTAAAATCGTAATCCAACAAGGAATTAAGGACATCTCGACGGGATTCGAACCTACAGCTTCCATTTTACATCACAAGTTACACGTTTACGAATACTTCTCGCTTATGTTAATCAATATGCTCAAACGTTCAATAATGACATTTAAAAGTACAACAGATCGTAATTGATTGTACATTACCGCCATGTTGCAATAAGTCACAAGTACGTATTATTTACACGTTTAAAAGTACTTTACAAATTTCATTAAAATAATAATAATTTACTATTTAGTACTTCATAGCTTGTATGTATAAAAATTAATCTTCCGGATGTTTATGGTTGCTAAATTCGAATAGTGCTCAATGGATCGACAATATTTATACACAATATTGCATTTATCTACAAGTTTTTACATAGCCTAATTACAACGAAAATCCCGCATGAGCGAGATACGCCGGTGGATTTCTTGATGAGTTGCTTCGTATATTCAAATTAACAATATCTATAAACACAAAGACGCTTTCGCGTTCTCATGAAACGTCAAATTTTTACTAGTAATCTTGTATTTATAGTCATGATGTTAATAGTACCAATGTATTCAATAATAATACCAAACTTTATACTTAATAATAAAACCAATCCTTCGTGGAGAAGCTACCGCCAGCTCGGAAGATTCTGCTGAGAAGAGCGGACGAGAAAGAAAAGAAAGAGAGCTTATTTACTTCTCTATTATTTGATTGTACATACATACTTTAATGTGAGCAATAAAGTGTTTATCTATCTATCTAATACTGCTTATTAGACTGAGCCACTATAAATGGCGGTTGACTTTACCTAGTATATTTTAAAAACAAACAAAGTTGCCTTCACTGTTAAAAATTTCTTTGGTAATTTTGCTGAAAATGTGTAGGAAGTTTTAACGCAAAACAATATAGTAAATTTACTACACAACAAACAATTTATACTCAAATTTTGTAAAATTCCTCCTCATCTTAGTAGATTTTCTAATGTTTTTAAAAATTACTCACATTGTGTTGTAATTTGAATTCGTACACGCTGATTACTAATTTAGCCAGCTTATGTTTAGTAAGAAAAAAAATGGTAATTTTACAAATTTTTTTTACAGTGTATGAAACAGCGCGGAAGTAAGAGGCGCTCGAATTCCTCGCGCGGGAAACAGATGAAAAATTTCTAACGGCTTCTTGGAACCGCGAGTGCGTCGCTTGTCGCCGTCGTCCGACACACCGGCGATTAGTTTAATTGCAAGATTGTAATCGGCACCGTGGCGAGCACGTGCTACAGCACAGCTTTTTATTACTCCTGTGTATCTCTCTATTCTAAGAGTAAGCGTTCTAAGAAAACGCGCGGGAGTTCTAGAATTATCGTGGGGTACCTAATACTATTTAAGATGCACTAAGCCTTGGGACGCAATGAATATAAAGAATAAAAAATTAAGTGTAAGAATCTTTAAATGTACAATTTTTTTTTTACGAAAATGAACAGACATCGAAACAAATCACTACGCTAACTAAAAAGATAAAATATCACTGAAATTGCGGATTACTAAATTTCGCATCTATCAGGCAAGTATAAGTTACTCGGATCCCTTCATCAACATCAAAAGACCTGATGGTCTTCACACGGCAGATTTTCGTATGACATAGCCAAGTACCTTCCCAAAAAAGACACAATCGAATAGCAAAAACCGCATCTATATCGGCTCAGTAGTTTTTGAGAAAATCCCGCACATATTTGTATATATACACAAAAATACGGGTCGAATAGAGAACCTTCCTTATTTTAAGTTGTTTAAAAATGATCGAATGGCAACACAAGTCGGTGCCACAGTGATAATTGTAGGCAAATCTCAACAAGTTTAATATATTCCGTTGTTGTAGAACTAAAGCAGATTTTCTTCCATATTTTTCACTGCTCTATTTGCCTTGAAATAATACTCGAAGAAGGTTTATTCTAAAATATGTGTTTTACTATGTATTCTGCCAAATGTCGAGTTTACTAATGGCAAAGCGTGAGTAACAACAATAATAAACATTAACATTATGTCATTTTAATACGTTCGAGTAAACATTATGGCCTCGCATAAAACAGTTGCAAAGTTAAAATGTACATTTTGTTGATTTTTTTCACAACTTCAAGGGACCGCAGATCTCAGTATTTGGTATTGATTTCAACGTTATACCTCTACATGTTCCTAAGAAAAAGGGTCTTGATGGACAAACAGACAGACGCAGACGGACAAAGTGATCTTATAAGGGTTCCTTTTTTCCTAACGTTCCTTAACGTACTCGCATATCTCCGGAGTAAAGCAACTCTAGATAACACTCTCAAACCAGGCAAATACAAAAACAAAGACAAGTCAGACCACGTTACTTCTTTGCCGCTTTTACGCATAAATATCAAACAGTATAACAGACCAGTGAACTTGCAAATAACGGATTATCTGTCACGGAGAGAAAAAAGCCCACAGACAACTAAGCCGACAGAATCTCCGTTCATGCCTGACGATAAAAAAGTACGAATGGCCATTCCTAGTTCGGTCGCGTGCTGCGTCCCTTCTGCATCGCTTATCACTGACATGAGCCGGACGCGTTGCAGGCAGATAGCTGGCGTGAAACACGAGCAAAAAGCACTTGAAGATAACCAAATGAAGCGCTTTTTAGAGACGCGGCTCAATTGCATTGTAGGACCGATGGACACGATAATGAAGAATACGACGATTAGAAACCTTGCGCGTGTTCGTGTCGACACGGCAGTGAAATTTCTGTTCGGGTGTCGCCGGCGCAGCGGTTGTAGCGCTCGATAGTTTTGTCAAGCGCTCGACGTTGATATTCACTAGTACCTATGTCAGGATTGACGTGAAAGCAAACAATGTAAAACAAATAAGGGATAGTCTTTGACAGTATGAAGTGACCTGTGCTTTGAATAGTCTTACTATAAATATATTCGACACTAGCTGTTGTCTATGGTTTTACTTGCAATTTTAAGAGATTTATTTTTTAAACGGTAAAATAGATACTAATGCAATATCTATACCTAAAAATAGTTTTTTTTAGGATTCTTAGCGGCGTATCAATATGGAACATATACTAGATTTTAGGTAAGACCTTCACCAATACAACTGTGAAAACCGCATCCATTTCAGACAGTAGTTTTAGTAAGATATGCGTACAAACATACACAGGCAGAGATAAAAATTCAAAGAAAATTTTGGCTTCTATTGCTGTTATAAAGACTGTTTAGATTTTTTTTAATGTCTTCAATGTACAAACTTCGGCAAGTTACAATTTTATTTTATGTATATATAGATTCTGGCACTACCGAAAAACATCTACCGTCTAAGTCTACACAATTAAAAGATATCGCCGCTTATGTTCCATTTTCCATACAGTCGCAAAGGGAATTAAAACTTATAGGGTCCTATCCGTTGATCTAGAATCATGAAGTATGGCAAGAAGCAATATCTTGTAACACATGTATAGAATAAAACCAGAAAACCGTAAATTTGTTGTTTCGTGTGGTGGTACGGAACCCTCAGTGCGCGAGTCCGACACGCACTTGCTTTTGTAAACCATGTACATAGATACAACAAAATACAGATACTACGAAACTTGAAAAAAAAAATTGCCCGAGATTGGAACACGGTCCGCTGCAATTCATCCAATTATAGGTATAATTGGAGAAGTGAGAAAAAATTTTTCCGCAGAATCCGATGTTCACGAAATAAGATCGATAGCAGACGTATTATTGCACAAAACAACACAGTACATCGAATCCAAACTCCAAACTCAATGACCAAATTCAAATTTCTTTGTTCAATATAGAAGTGTGATCACACTTGCTTATTGATTGTCAGAATTACTAGCGGTTCGGAAAGTAAAGCCACTAAGATGAGAAGAATTAGCTAAACTAAGAAAACTCAGTGAGACCAATATATACTTTATGATATATATATGTATATATATTTGTTTAATAATGTAATATAATACAAACAACAATCAGTTATTGTACATGAAAGAACCAAGAGCGAGCAGTTCATTACCAGGGTGTGTTATTAGTTAAATGCTCATTAATATCGTAGTAATACAAAACCTTTCCTAACCAACCCCCCAATACGTTTTAACTCTATGAAAAAGAGGATTTATACAAAAGGCTATTGTGTTGGTAAGTTACCTTAACACAGTTCGTGAACATTTGCAAAATAAGACATGTTTTTTCTCTATCCTTAAAGAGTCTTAATGCCATTGCATTTGGCGATAGTTATGACACTGGCAGAATGCTATAGCAAATGCGATAAAAAAAACAAACCTTTTTTTTTTTTCGTTTTAATTTTACCAATTCTGTGAATATGAGTCACATCACTTGGCAATTTATCTTGCCCTTATCAGAGATTCCGGTTGCAACTTTGTGATATAACGTTTCTAAATAAAACCCAGTATTCACGTATACCTTCTATTTACTTGTAATTTATTACGTAAACATTGATTTGAAACTTAATGATCATATTAACTGACATATTTCTTATGAATAAATCATCAAATAAATCTAATGTATTTACATACTTTCATTACAACATCAAATCTACATTACAAAAGGTTACTTTAAAATATTTTTATTTAATTAAGGTTTGCTTGTAGCTCTATGAATTCAAGTAAATCTATATACAAATTAGTGCCTTAGACCTCCGAACAAAATATTTTTTTTTACTTTTTCTCTCAGCTGATTTTCAAAATCAATGACCACACAAACACACATTCATTTCCATCAGATCTACAAACCAATGAACATCGTCCGAAGCCGGCTGAATGGATCCCCTTACCTGTAACAAATGCAATCAAGGTTATTACAAAAATTCAAATTGATTATCCATACTACAGATTGAGAATGGGAATTTGTATACAGTCTGTTCCAATGACAAATAGTGAAAAAGTCAACAAACATCAAGTCACTTACGCAAAAACTAGTCATAAAAAAACCGGCCAAGTGCGAGTGGGACTCGCGCACGAAGGGTTCCGTACCATTACCTATACAAACGGCAAAAACATCATGTTTGTTGTATGGGAGCTCGAGCTTAAATATTCATTCTATTCTGTTTTTTAGTATTTGTTGCTATAGCGGCAACCGAAAAACATCATCTAGGAAAATTTCAACTGTCTATCATGGTCATCTATCACGGAGATACAGCCTGGTGACAGACTGACAGATAGCGGAATCTTAGTAATAGGGTCTCGTTTTACCCTTTGGGTACGGAACCTTTAAAATGGAGCAAAAACCATTTATACCGAAAGGCAATGTTATATTAATGTTATATTGTGTGAATAAGTCAGTATCTGCTGATATATTTTTTATTAATGAGCAGGTTAGCATCATCGGTGAGTCCTCTGTTTACACTTTAACACACCTGTAATTGAAATAGACTACAAACACTTTTGCCTTATCAAATTGATAGATCTTACAAGGCAGTGATAATTTAGCGAGCGTGTCTAATTCGCCGGCTTTCCCCTTCGAAGAGCGATATCGAACCATTCCAAACACTTTCCCCAATTAGTGGTTCAGATTATTCACGGACGAGAAAAACGGTTGGACGGATAAACAAAAATGCGATATCGAATCGAAAAGAGAGACAGCTGAAAGTTTACAACGAACTTGGCGGTGGCGGCAATTTTTGAAGTGAAAACTTCTTTAAACGCGTTAGCCATTTTTTGAGATGGGAAAAAACAATTGAACTCGCGACACTTTTACCGTTACCGTTACCGACACCTCTGTATATATGTATGTACATATGTATATTGTGTATGTACGTACATAGATAAACATGCATGTTGGCATTTTTACGTCCAAAAGAGAGCAATAGATGTCGTGACACTAATACACATAAAATAACAGACACCTCTGTATAT